>CAJVRN010000231.1:16205000-16402500 GCA_911728415.1 Lagocephalus sceleratus | reverse complement strand
ACAATCCTTCTCCCATCTGACTGCAGGAGCTGGAAGTGTGTTGGTGCATACGAGCCACTGAAGCCCCCCCCCCCAATGTCTGCTGCTTAATCCTTGGAGCAGAGCTTTGAAAACAGCACAATGTTCCTCATCAGTATTTGAACAGTCAAGCAGAGTTGCTGTTGGGCATAACTTTGCCCGGCGAATGCCTGGAGAAGTCGGGGCCCCCGTTAGACGGAGGAGAAGGCGGCGTGCACCTGATCCACAGGAGCCGTGATCAAGCTTGATTGCTGTGTGATTTGAGCGATCTCAGACCCACAGCTCATCAACGCGCCTCGCAAAGCCATCCGCGTACCACTGCAGCTGGAGGAGAGCGGGATTCACCGGAGCCTGATGAAATCAGGGAAAACAGTGATTTAGTCATTGAACATGTGCAGAGGCTTGAAACAGCATGGGGCGGCTCTAACCTGGCGTGCTGGGCAATCCTCAACACAGGAGGCTGATAAATGCAATAAAACCAGGTCCAGTCACATGGCCTATATAGATTAGGAAAAAACAAAAGAAACGTCTCTACTCTGCTGGGTTTAATTATTCACACAGCACCGGCCTGCAGATGAGGCACCGGATCAAAATGTCCCAAGAAGCAGTGAACATAAGGCAAGCAGACTGGTTTTATGCTCTTTCAGACCTCCTTCACTCCCCCGTCAGGCACGACTCTTCCTCCCCCTCTGCTCTGGCTCAGTCAGGAGGCAAACCCCACTGGCATATGAAACCGCAGGAGGCATCCTTAATGTGGAAACTATTTCTACGTGGAGGGGCGTGGATTCACGTCTGCCATCATCTCTGTATGTTGTCCAGATCCTCTGTCGTATGCGAGTCCTGATTCTGCTCAGATGGGGTCTGGAATCAGCCGATTATCCGAAACAATCTTAGCTATGCCGACCTTAAAATGAAAACACTTTCCCCTCCCTCCACTGTGCACATTCTTTTTTTTCTTTCCGAAGCCGGTGCTGTGCTTGTCTACTTTACATGTTTTTTCCGTTTTTTTTTTTTTTCCCAGTCCAATCCCACGATTCCCTCACGTTATGCCGTATTTTGGCCACGACTCGCCTGAGGTCCACGTTTGATTACAGCTTCGCTCTCCCTGATTACAGCTTCTTGTCGCGCCGACTGATGCTGTCTTCCTGCTGCTCACCCTCCCCCTTTGCTAAAATGACCTTGCCAGAACAACAGACAGATTTTTATCAAGATGGAACTAAAATAAACCTGAAAAGGATCAAAGGTGCATTCTTCCTCTTTCTTCACCCAACAATGAAACCTAACAAAATAAGCAGAAAGGGAAGGTGTGTAGAAAAAAAATAACCCAAAAACCTTAAGGATGTTCTGACACTGTAGAGATCCTTTATCTGAGTTTTTTCATCCACCAAATAAGTGTTGGGGGAACATCAGCATCTTGTCTTTCTCAAAGTGCATCTTTTGCTCTGATGAAAACCCTACATGAACTAACACCAACAAACAAGCAGGGCCCAGACCAGGTGAGCTGCCAAATATGAAATAATTCCTCATCCTACAAATGAATGGACATTGCTGCCAGTCTGCAGAAACAAGTTTAATAGGTCATACTGAGACTGGGAGAGTAAAACTGAGCAGCGTGATCTGACTGCAGGTGCATTGATGTGGATAATCGGTGTGAGCTGGAGTCTGCAGTCGTGCCAGGATCAATAGTGTTCCAGCAGAACTTTGCATTAATATGCTGATAGGATCAATGCTATTGACTTCAACCATCCATGCCAGTGTTAACTCGTTGGCTGATCGCTGCATGGCGATCTAACGACCCCTGTTTGAGGTCGGCACCTGTGATCTGGTTCTTCTCTGGTCTCCACTGTCCCATCAGTGACTTTAAGATGTTGCACCAGTCTGTCACTGATCTCCAGTTTTGAGTAGGCTGTGTGTTGTGGGTGGTCAGAATCACTTGCAAACGCCGCCTGATGTGGCTAAAATAAAGTTTTTAGGGTGCAGGAGGATGAATCAGATCAGAAAAAAGTACCACCTGGTCACATGTGAGCCACAATTTTGTAGGAAAATTCCTTTTTGTATACTCTTTTTATACTCATATACGTGTTGTCTAATGTGGGATGAATCAAATGAACAGACTTTTTAATTAAAGTACGAGCCTGAGGAAATTCACAGCATTTTACATCTCAGCTTGTACATGGTCCTGAACCCCCATCTCAATATATGAGCATATGTGTAGAGAATACACAGCTAGCCCTTGAGCACAGCACTTGGCTCAGCCTTAAGGAAAAAGGGCGAGCTTTGGCGTTCCCGCGCCTCTCCCACCGCTCCTCCTTATTGCATTTCCAGGCTTCTGATTCTTCTGCGGCACAGACATCCATCCAAGGAAAGACAATATCAAGACCGCTATGTCTACAAAGCAGTGTGTAGGAGGAAAGGAGAGTGAGAAAATTAATGTTTGCCCCGAGGAATTACATTTCCCTGTTCTCTGTTGCAACCGCAATTCATCCAGAAGGGAAAGGAAGAAAAAGACACAGATAAAGGCCCTCCTGCATGAGGTTATCAGCCACATGGTGTATCAGTAAGATGATAATGAACTTTTTTTGCTCCTCTCTCCATCTGTCACATTCATTTCTCTACATCCATCAGTCCCTGACACTGCCCACATCTGAGGCTGCCACTGTTACACCATGTCTGGCTGCCAGCGCTTTCTATATTTGGCACCATTCATCAGCATGTAGCCCCGAATCATTGTAATTATCAGTGTGAGTGGATAGAATTAATCAGCATCAATGCTTAGCTTATGAAACATTTTTAATTGTGCGCAGTGTTGAGGCTCTCCTGCTCAGCTCATTTTGACTGCAGCTTCATTCCCCGTCAAAAAAAAAAAAAAAAAAAAAACAGGTGAAAAAGAGTTAAATATTCTTTGAGCAGCAATGTCCTATTATTGAGGTAAAAAAATGTTGGTCCAGGCCCTCCATAGGGATGATTGCCGAGAAGCAAGTTTACACTTGTGGTGACGGCCAACAAAACCAGGCTTATGAGATTGAGCTAATTTAGCTCATTGCGCACTGATGTTTACCTCGAGCTCAGACATCTGTTACAGATTGTAGATGCTTTTTGTTTTGCACAAAAACACAGATAAAAAGAAAATTGTGTCAAGCCCAGAGATAAAACTGCATTCTGTCAAAATTAGATTTCTCCATATGTGAGTTTTTTAACAGCACTTTTGGTATTTGAGAGAGCGTATTTCTGATTTTTGGTGGATTGTTCCTTCAGGTTAATTTCATGCCTTCGCCTTGTTCAGTTGTTTTGTAGAAGTATATAAAGAAATTAATTTTTGTAAGTTTTTGAAAAACATATTCAGCCCCAAACAGAGCTGCCAAAGACCTTTTAACTTGAATTTGATAAAAAAAATCAAAACAATTAAATTAAATCTTATAATAAAACAACCAACAATAAACCCAATATTACTATGAAAGAGATTCTGAGCAGGGATATATTCACTAATAGAAAAGTCTTTTTATCCCCTCTGCTGGCCAACAACAATAGAGTCCTTCTCACTTTCAGTCTTTTGTAAAGTCTTTGTTGAGCCCTCTGCCCCTCTCCTCCTCTGAGCCATCTCACTGCTGCACTTGAAAATTTGTCTGCTGACCTTTGACCCCTCCCTCTTTTCTGCCCCCTTCCCCCTAATGAGACTGGCCTTGTGACCAATGTCGCCAGGCTGACACCACTTATGCTTTAAACAGGAAATTTACAAAGGAAGGTGATGTTTGTGTTGGCAGGGATGACGTTAGTACAGACTGTTGACAAGAAGTCTTCCTGCTCAATAAGAATCATGACGTCTATGTCACCATGATCAGGAATACTGAAATACACACACTTGTTATGGTGTTACAATCTCAGGAAATATTCCTGAACAAATCTGACATCAAGATCATTTCCATGTTTCTTTGAAGTTAGAGATAAAGGTACCTCTATGTAAATTATTTCAACATATAAAATGTGGAGACATCTACAACACACACACACACAGACACACACACACACACACGAACACACACACACACACACACACACACACACACACAACAAAAACACAAACACACGTGAGAGGACATGAGGAGACTTGCAGAATTTGCAAACTTTCTGCTGATCAGTGTCCGATCTGAACAGGAAGTTTCATATCTGTCGTTCTGCCAAAAGCATTCCTGCTCCCTCAGATCAAGAAGTTGATACCAGTGTAAAATGTTTAGGAAGCTTTAAATGTATTTCCTGGTAAATGGACTGTGAAAAAGTACATGGGGATATGCAGATTTGGAGAGCACATACACGCATGCTGGTACTCCTACCTTTGTGGGGACTTTTGTAGACATAATGTAATACCCAGCGCCTTAACCCAACCATCATAACACTCCAACCCTAACCCTGACTTTAACCCTGGCCTAACCCTAACATAAACCAATGTCTAACCTCACCCAGTCCTTTGAAGTTGCACTGACCAGCCAGTACTCAGTATGTAGCACACCGAACACACACACACACACAGAGGTTTCTACATCTGCTTTTTTGAGGACTTTCATAGGTATAACCCTCCCTATACCTTCCCCGGCCTCTTGTCCTAACCTGAACCATCACTGCTGCCCATCACCTAAAGGTTTAAGTCCTGTTCATTCGAAGGGGCCAGAATACTTGTTCAGCTCCGTCCCTGCGGTGTTTCTGTAGGACTATCAGAAACAGCAGTGGAGCCCCGAGGGAACGTTCACTTCATCCAGCTGCACTTTCATGTGACTGAACCGCTGTGAGCAGCAACAACCTCTGAATCCCTGGAGTTCTGCAGCCCTGGTGAAGGTTGAAGAGCACAGAAGTAAAAACACAGCTGAGTAACCATCCAGGTCATGAGCACTGACTGACCTCAGGACACCCAAAGGAGCACTCAGTGGACGCACCGCAAAACAATCACATGGCATTTCTCCTCACAAACGGCTTAGACAGATAATGCTGTGTAGGCCCGTGTAGAACACACAGCCGCAGCATTTGTGCTTTTCCACCTGGCTGCCTCAGCAAGAGTAACGGGACGTCTCCAGACCCTCAACCATCTCAGCTCTTACATCACAAATCCCTCGCTGAAAATAGCGCAAAGCTGTAGCCAGTCAAACGGGTTGCCGGTGAGCTGTGAAGACATTTCCATTTTCTCTGCTTGACGAACAATTTTGGAACATGAGGAAGAGCAGGGTTAGAAAAAGGCTCACAGGCCGGGAGTCTCCCCAGAGCAGATGGCTCCACACAGTTTTTCTTTCTACTATAATGCAGCACTGCAACTTCAACTCATCCTTTTCACATTAATTTTCCTGAGTGCACATTAACTGGGGCCTCTTGTACTCTGATAATACTGCATAATGACCTGTTTAAACTGCTTTCAAATGTGAAGAACAATGGAACTGCAGGTTAAAGTAACCACTGACCGGCCTGCTGAGTGTCTAACTGTTAATTTTTCCTTCCCCTTCTCCTCACTGACATATCAACTTCTTCAGCACTTTTATTTGTTTCATTAGTTCCTGAAAATCAGACCCCTGTTATCCTTTCCCAGATCAAATACATCTTTAATCTACATCAGTGATGTTTGTTGTAATACAGTGAATTAATAATCAGTCAAACCATCTTTTCATTTCAGTCCCCCGCTGTTGGTGTTTTTAAGACCCTCTGCTTGTTAACATGTAGTGTAAAAGTCAGCATTGCCTGGGGCCACTCTGCTCCAGTGACCATTAGCTGTTTTTAATAGCCCGCATGATCACATGGATCATCCACCGTGGACTCGTGAGTCATTCACATTAAAGTGCTTCTAATCTCATCGCTGTGTTTCCGCAGAAGAGCGGAGATAAACAGGAATGGTCTAAATCTGTCTTTTGTGGTTTTTGTCTAAAGTTTTCCATTATTCATACAGTTGCTACAGATGCTCACATGTCGCCAAATGTGTTACAGTTATAATCAAATAATTATGGTATTTTATTACAATTATCTCCACCACTGTGAGATTGTTAAAAGTTGAATTAGCAAGGAAAAGTTAATATACTGCACTCTTAGATAATGTGCAGTAATATGTGGAAACAATGCAGCTATTTTAGCTTTAAACATTAACAAATATTCAGCAGAGATTATGTACTTTTCAAATGAGGTAAGAGACTGCATGTATAAAGTGAATGCATAGTTAATGCTAAAGACTGAGAGTACCCCCCCACAAAAATATAGACAGATAGATAGATAGATAGATAGATAGATAGATAGATAGATAGATAGATAGATAACTAGACAGACAGAAAACACAGAAACACAAAATCATTTCACTTGCAAAGCAACAAGCTCAAATTTAAAGAAGCTACAGTTTCTCTGCTGCACGCTCCGATTCCCCCAAGGAAACAAGATGTTTGGAAAACCTGCTGTGAGCATCATCATTATCATCATCATCATCATCAGCAGCAGCATTATCATCAGCATTATCATCCTCATCATCATTTGAAATCAGGCGCCTCCCAGAGATGGAGATTAAGCCAGTGCATCGTAGATGTTAGTGTGAGAAATTTTGCATTATTAGGTCTGTCTCTTCAAAAATGATCTTAAAACTGTAATGTTCCCTGTGCCTTCACAGCTTTTAAAATAAATATGCACATATGAAATTCTGAGCTCTAAGCTGCAACTGTTTCCCCTGCAGGTTAGTGGTGCAGCCGTTTGCTTTGTCTGTACTTCAACATTTGACTTTATAACTGTCACAACGGTTGGAAGCCGGGGACTTCCCTCATCTTCACATCCAGATGCTCCTGCACCCAATCCCAGCAATAAACCACGGCCAGACACTCATTCCTGAACGATCTTTACCTGTCTCTCTGGCTGATTCCCACCCACCAGACTCATCTGTGTTCCGGACAATCCTCCTTCCCTCCCAGCTCTGAGACTCTGCCTGCCTCCTGGTGAACCTGACTGCCTTTCACCCCTGACTCTGAACTCACCCCGACGTTCTTTACAACCACTTCTGTCACCCGGCTCGCCCACCCTGCCCCGTTCAATACAGCTGAGTTTGATCCAGTAACTGTGCTAGTTTTGGGTCATTGTCTGAGCCCTGACAATCACAGGAGAGTCACGCTGAGCCGTTGAGAACAAATGAGTCAACGTCTTCATGTTTGATCGGGGGCCAATGGAGGCACACATGCTGCAAGACAATAAACAGTTCAGCAGTTGTTCAGATGATTACTATACAAGAAGCAACTTCCCCAAAAAAGCTTACATTGACTTTCTGTTCTGGTGCTTATCTTTGAAAAGAATGCCTTCCTCTCTCTATCTGTACTCTCTATATAAACTATAGAGGTATATTACCCCTATTTTAGGTGATACATTGAGATGCTCAACGTGACTTTCAAGATAAAAACAAATTAAAAAAAGTGGAATTAGACCTTAGCAACTCTTTAATATTAAGATCACTGTTCTCATCCTTAATCTTTCCAGAAGGGCATATATAATAAATATAAGAGTAATTTTCTGTTCACTTGCACTACTGCTGGGAAGGTGGAGGGCATCTCATTGGGGTCTGTCAGATCTATGACAAATGCACCTGTACCACACTAGAGTCCTCACAAGCTGTCATGGCAGCTCCACAGAATGGACACAACATCTGTGGGGACAAACAGACAGGTTTTATGTATTAAAGAGGGCTGGTGAGAGTATCCCCCCCCCCGACCAACCCTGTTACAGGACCAAATGGTGCACAGACTGCCTCTTCCCATTTGACCTGCATGCTGTCAGGACCAGTTAGTGTCAAGTGTCTCTTTTGTACAGGTTTTTGTCCTTGTCCTCACCTGTTTTATTTTGAAGGCTGGTGTCATACCCATCTCCCTGAAACGTTTCCCACCTGTGTAATTGAGCCGCCCCTCCCTAATGTGTTCCACGTGTGTCTCCCTACTCCTCATGTTCCTGCAGTGGTTCCTCCCTTTCTTCCTCGTGTCACCTCATTGCGAGTGGTCCAGCATTCTTGTTTCCTTCCAGAACCTCTGAGCCAGCCTTTTGGATATTTGTACTGCTGCCTGATTTTTTTTTAACTCCGGTGTGGACTATTTTTGAATAAATGGACTTTGATCCAGGCAGAACCGTCTGATTAAGAAATTGGGTTGCCTTGGAGTTGTTGACACATGCTAACTCTCAGATACATGGATGAGCGGTTGGGAACACCTTTCTCACTCTGAATTTAAAATCAACTTCTTATGTCTGTCAAAAGACTTTGAAGCGTCAATAAAACCAAGTAAAACTGAAGAATTCTGTCTTCTGTATATTTATTTTCCTCAGAGCACAGACACATAAATCAGTACCATGTTTAACCTTGACATGTTGCTCTTATGGCCAATTGTTTAAAAAAAAACATGAAGGGCAAACGTACCTTTTTAGTCCGCATCTCAAAGAGATTAATTTCTAACCCTACATCCTCAGTTCGGCTCCCCCAGAGCCCTGGCCTGTTCTCTTGTATTTTGTGGATTTGCTGTGCCCTTGGCCTTTCGCTGTGTTTCAACTTTTTCACAGTGTATTTGTCCCTGTCAGCCACCATACCTTTGTCACCATAAAAAGCACAATAAACCATCTAATGAAGTGCTTCCCTGGATAATCCATACCCATTCTTTGTTAATTACAGTGCATCCATCTCAATTCACGATGTGAAAACAGCTGAAACTTTAGGAGAGCTCCTCATCAACAGCCACATTTATCTGATGTCTTGAATTCAGCAGAGAACTGAACAAGCAGTGTAATTGTTTCGACAGCTGATTGAAAGAGTCACTCGGTGTCATTAAACGCTACAACGTGTGGATCTGCTGACCCCAGAGGCTCTTCCAACGAGCCTCTGCTGGGTCCCGCTGCACTCTGGCATTTACAGTAACTCAGTCGAGCATGAGGTGGTTGCATAAATGTTATCTCCCGTACTGGTAACCCTTCTGGGGCATCCTGCCATGCGAACACTGTGCCTGAATGGCCTAAAAGGATCTGTGACGCCCCGTGTGTCTAACCAGCCACTCGCACACGGATGAATGCACAGGAAGGCCCCGTTCCACTGGTCACCTCTGGGCCGCCTGAAGCTGGACGGCACCAGATCCTGTGGAGGGAAAAATAGCCAGCCACATCTTTATTTGGGAAAAACACGTGTCTCCTTTAATTATACCCAACTCTGTGCTCCATTTGGGTCCACCATTTTTATACATAAATAAAACATGCAATATTTACCACAGTACAGTACACACACTGCGCTGCTGCTTCCTGAAGCTCTGTAAAAATCTATGAATATGCGGCTGAAATGGCTGTTTGTGACAAGCAAATAAACATATGCAATAATAATTATTATAATAAGTCAGGTCAACATTAGTGATGCATTATGGATTATTTGAATGATGGTGATTGTTTTCATCAAGCCTAGCATCAAGGATTTTCTCATAAAGGAAACAGAACCACAGATGTGCTTCAGTAGTGCAACAGCGGTTTGCTGTGTATGTGCTCCCTGCGGAGTAAGAGGTTTATATAAACTGGTGCTGGCTGGCTTTAAAAATATTAATCTAAAAATGAATGTATGTGTGTTGTGTGCACAGGGACAGTATGATCTCCATAATTTCCGCAGCAGAAAATCACTTGTCGTTCTGTTCCTAAAGAAACAGACCCTTTATTTGCACTACAATTAAAGGCACTAACATCACCGCAGGGCCAATAATCATCACTCCTCCTAAATTCAGCAGTGTTTCATGCAGATATGTAAATGAAGATTCTGTTGTCTCCACTCATGAAACTTGTGCTGCTGATTATGCAGCATCCCTGTTAAACGCCGGGCTCATGGCTGCTCCTCCTCTGCATCTGCCAAATTTATTCTTGATTAAGCATGAATCAGACACCGAGCGGCACAGAATAGCAAGGACTCATGCATCACTAATTATGCAACTTACTCCTTTCGAGCCCCTTTGTGTAAAGTGATACATCATAAGTGGATTTTCATTACCTCATGATTAACTAGTCATTAATTACCCATTTTAATAATCATGAAGGGACGTCTCGTCAGCACGTTCTCCTCAAAACCGGCGTTATTTTGGATGGCTCGTTAATGACGAGTTCATTCTGAAGCCATCACTTGCTTGCTTCAATATCTACATTTCTGTGTTGTCTTGGGAAACCTTGCCTAATGTTTCAGTCCCAAAGTGTCCACCTGAGGCGTCAGAGCCAATTCCTGACTCCAAACGCTGTTTCCCTTGATGTGGTCATGGCGGGGGAGGGGGGTTTGGGGTGTGGGGGTGGGGGGTGGGGGCGCTATTCCAGCTGCCTTCAGGTGGACATGTCAAATAACATACACAGACACAAACAACCATTCACACTCACATTCACACCTAACATCACTTCAGCACAGCCAATTCCCCTGTCTCCCAAATGCATGTCTTTGGACGGTGGCAGAGAACCCTCGCAGACGCAGGGAGATCATAAAACCTCCCCACACAACAGCCCCTGTCCCCCGCTGACATTTTTTAAAGATATAAACCAGTAAAAGTGTCAGCTGTCTCACACTCTGCGGATCCAGACTCCAGAATGTTCTGTGTTCCCCCCAGTCCCATCTGGTATCTGTTGCTCTAAAGGAATGAAAAACAACAGCAGAGCACATCCTCCCTGGTAGAGTTAATGAGCTGATAAGCATAAATTAGTCACTTTTACCTGCATTTCCAGAGTTGAGCATCACACTCTTTCATTTTTTATTCCTCCAGAGGAGAACAGAGTCGGTTGATTGGACTCACTCTGAAATCCCTCCCCTCCCCTCCCTTCCCCTTGGTCCAGACGTCAGGGAGATGAATAAATCTGAGTCAGGTGATCCCTGTGTTTGTGGCATGTGACATCCAGCGAGTCATGTGATCATCATGCTTCATGCAGAAATAATGTGCTAAGGGTAAAGAGCCAGTGGGATGCAATCTATTACCTCATTAGAGCTGTTACAGGACAGATCATTAGCGGCAAAATCACTACATTCACGTGGAATTAAAAGAAGCTTGTGAGGCGCTCTGTCATGCTGCATGCAGTCAGGCTGCTCATTATTGTAATTATGCCAGAAGGAGCTAAATATACAACAGAGTGTTCTGAAGGAAAATGGCTGTTGTGGATGTGCGCTATCTTTGTTTTTTGCTCATATTTGCAGTGCAACATGCCGTTCCTCTGCTGCTCAATCCTGTAATTCCATTCCATCTGCGTGTCACTTCCATCTGCGTGTTAACAGATTTCATGAGTAGAGAAAATTGGAATTCCGGTTCCATTTTCCCCACCACAACTGAAAGCGGGCCCTTCGACTGGCACGTCATTTCTAATTGTGCTTCGCTAAAGCGGTCCCTCTGTTTGACTTAGCGGTAGTGAATTGACTCATTTCCATTTCAAACCTTTCACGCTCCCTCATTACCAATGACAGGGTCTTCGGTCAGCTTGGGGTTGAAGGAGAACATCACTGACCTCCTGTGACGCTTTCCCCAGCTCCTCACAGTCAAACTCATGGAACCCTTTGCCCACCATTCCATAATTTTTTTTCTTTCTGTTTTAAATATGTAGGGTACTTAATATGAGTCAGTGGCTACCTGATACTACTGCACAGCTGGTGATCATTAACATGTGATTCATCTGCAGAGCTTTTTACTCTGGCAAGAAAAGCTGAAAATACACTGAAATTCTCACGTTCCTGCCTGTTCAATCAATAGAGAGATCAATAATCACGATGGATGTGACAAATACAGACACGTCTCTGACATCAGGTAAAGGAAGACTTCTTCTATATCTAAGGTCTGAATTTCACTGGCTGAGCTGGTACCAGCCAGGAAAACGGTGACGTGATTACGATCTGTAAGCGTCACAGTGACCATGGAGAGGACATAACAGGAAGAGCTTCAAGTGTGCTGTTGGTCCAGCGCTGATAAATCGGTTGTTTATATTAACAGGTGGCTTTTCTACGTCACAAATTTATTTTTCATGCACTGTGCGGCGGGGAAAAAAGAGTGATATGAGAACAAATGAAAAAGCTCTTCCTGCTCACGCAGTAATCGTTTGAAAAGCTCTTTGCTGCTCCTTCCTGCCAAACACTTTGATACATCCCTTTCTAAAAGGACTGGGAAAAAAGGCAGGAACAGGAGGATTTTAAGGGGATTTAATAAGAGAGAAGGTTTGCAGCTATTTCACAGAGGACAAAAAGCTCAAACGGTAACAGATCTTGTGAAGTATGTTCAGCGAGTGGCCATGTGAAATATTTAGGCCTTTCTATATTGATCCTCTGCTCACTTATTTAAGTCTTCTGGAGTGGGTCTGACTGTTGAACTTCAAATTCAGGACGTCACTGCGGAGCGCATCCGCTGCTCTTTGTTGATGATGCGTTTTTTTTTTCTGCTGCCATCTCCAGCCTGTGACCTTCAGTCCACTCCCAGTCTATTAAAGGTGAGGGGACAGCAACTTCAATTCGACAGCAACATCGTAGGAGACAGTTTATGGATAAAGCAGCCTGGGGAGTGTGGGATACTTTTCTTCATGAAACCCCAGCACACATTGAAGGAATATCACATAAATTATCTGGTGCCCTCAGAAGAAGAAATGGAAAATGGCTTGTCAATAATATCTGCATGGTTATATACTTACAGTTTTATTAGATGGATGGATGATTGATGGATGGACGGTTGGATGGATGGACAATGATGGATAGATGGATGATGATGGATGGATGATAATAGATAGATGGATGATGATGGATGGATGGATGATAGATGGTGGATACAGATAATCCCCGGTTCTCACGTGATCGGCACATATAGTGCTGCATCTTTCTTAATATTCATGTAGGAGTTTAAAGTGAATGTGTGTATGTGTGTATGTGTGTGTGTGTATATGCACACACACACAAACACTCGTCAAGTGTGTTCTATTTCTTAGGTTAAATGCTTCAGCTTTCGTGTGAATGACATCACAGAGGTGGACCCTCTCACAGTGTACTGACCATCTCACCCAGACCTGTCTATCAAATACACGATCACCATGGAAACAACCTAATTCTAAGCCTCCACACACGGGCTGCAGAGAAATAACCAGCCTGAGCTTTGCCTGCACAGGATATGTTCCTTTCATCATAAACACCTCATCCTTGTTGTTTCAGACAAAAAGTGTCTGAGAACACAAAACTGCATCAAGCAGCAGAAACCCAGCAGATGTCTGAGTAATTACACACCGCCATAATGAAGCATTCTTAATTCTATAAAATGAATGCTTAAGCTCTGACCGCTTGGATAATAGTTCACCCACCCATGGAAACAAGATCATTGTGTTAGAGGTCAGAAGTTCACCAGTTTCAAAGAGTGTGAGGAGCCTTTCACTTATCAACAGCATTTATTCTTTCAGAGCGTTACAACCAGCTTACATCAGCGGCTAACAATAGATCAAAAACACCGGCAGGAAATGAGAGAGATTGCCAAGAGAAGAATAAAGTAAGATTATACTTAAAGTGACATTTTGAGAGGAAATAGATGGGATGTCAGGGGACGGCAGGAGGAACTCACAAAGTTCAGACTGACAGCTAAAACCTCTCAGTGAGCTAATGACTGTGACTTCACACAGTGGCTTGAAAAGTTGAAAGTAGATTAATGGCTGCTTTCAAAGGTGTGAGACACGCACACACACGTGTGCATGCACACACAGGCGTGCACACACACACACACACGTGCACACACACACACGCACACACGTGTGCACATGAAATGAATCAGCGTCCCAGGAGGGGAAGCAAGGTGAGCTAACGCAATCTTTCCTTACGGCGGGGCGGTGAAAATGGAGTGACCGCTTCCCAGCAAGTGACAACTGGCATGAAGAAACCTCATGAAAACCTCATGGGGACCAAGTCTGCTCTGAAAACAACATCACAAATGTGTGGCTGCAGGTGGACAGCCAGTCCAACCATACAGGCATCCAGAAAAAGGGACATAATAGTGGACATGAAGGTTACTCTGTGTTGGGAGCAAAAGAGAATTTTTTTTGTAGCATAATAATGCTGGTTATTGTCATGATCAGGAGCGTTACATCTGAATTTGAAGGGAGGTCTTAGATAGACCATGTAATGAATTCTTTTGTCCTCTCTGGCGGCACCGAGGACTGAAAATCTGAAAAGAGCAGACAAAGTCGTCATCTGCTGCTGTCGCTAATGCACATGTAATATTTAGGTGGAACACACTTGATGAGGAAAAATGGAAGTGAAAGCAGACAGGCCTCATCCTACAAGATGGAATTAGCCTGAATTCATCTCAGGGCTTTTTCTGCCTGATTCTCCAGTTGCTAAGGTCTCTTGGAAGGGGTATTTCAGGATTTCCTCCCACATTTTCAGAAGCTTCTGGGGCTCAACAGCAGCAAGGTTTTTCTTTTTACATAAATATATTTGTCCTTGTGAATCATTCATATTTAAATCTCTGTTTTGTTCGTTGTTTGTCTCTTTGTGGAGCAGTTCGCCTTAGGCTTTAGCAAGAGTTATTTTTCTAAAATCTCTTGTAATTTGGCCTGAAGTCACTCCCATGGACTTGATTCCTGTTTTTCTCACTGTCAGTAGTTTATTTTGTGCTATTCATTATTGTTTGTAGCAAGACCCCACAGTGCACCCAGCAACAATAAAGCCCCGCTGTCTCTTACATTTTGAAATCAAAAATAGAAGTCTCTGGGATGTTAATTATTGTCGGCACCCAACAAGGACACTGACATGTTCCTTGTTGCCTTTGCTGAAGTTTTAACTTCATTTATTTAACATCCTCACAGTTCCAGAAGTGGCAGCAGACACATTCTGGTGGGCTCCTTTGAGTATATTTAACAGTATTCTTTATCCTTCCGCCAGAGTTCTGCGTCTCAGCCTGTCTTCTCTTATTTGTTGTTGTGGGTTGTCTCGTGTCTGGCAGTTTTCACCTGTTTCCGTGTCTCCGCCCTCTGCTGGTTTACATAAGCTGAGCCCCGCTTTCCTTCTTGTGCCAAAATCATCTTATCACAATGTCAACGTTTCAGCCTCCTTCCTTCCTCCTTTCTCTTCTCTCATAAAACCATCATCTGCCTTTTTTGTTTGTACTAGTGGGACTTTTTAAAATGGTCTGGGTTCACATCAGAGCGGAGCATGTTAATTGCATGCTCCACTGTTCTGCCTGACCCGGGGGGCATTGCAGTCATTTAAACTGCTGGCTGGTAATTGTGTTTCCTTTTGGGATGCTATGTTTTTCCCTGAGGGAGAACGCAGCTCGCAACGCCATTTAGTTACTCTTCTCATTCACAGACACACCACTTAAATCAACACGTACTTTCAAAGCTCAAATAACACAAAGTACCCATTGGACCGATTGTAAACAAGTTGTTTTAGAACTTTTTGAAAAGCAGACACGCAACCCAGCTAATCTCCCTCCATCGAGAGATGCTTATTTTCTGTTTGTGAGTTGTTACAGTTGGCGCCCTTTGTGCCTTCAATGCACAGCTGCACCCATCTGGACTTTACCCATCTGAAAAGTCCCTGAAAGGATGAACAGAGTGGGGTAAGCGTTGGGACAGAATACCTTGGACAGAATCCTGCTGCTGTCTTAGCTCTTCCAGGTGAAGGAAACTTGACGTTCTTTTGGGACTTTCCTAATCAACAACTCTCCGCCCCTCCGTTATCCTCAGAAGAACAGCTGTACGGCCTGATTAACTTTGTCTGCCCCAGAGTTCCCCTCTTGTTCGATATATTTTCAAAGTGTAAAAAAAACAAAACAGTCTAATGAAAAACAAAAAAAAAGTGCCTCTGTTGAAATGGCTCTGCCCTGCCACCATTATAGTCAACACAGGGTGGAATACTGCTGAATGAACCCACAATAACAGAGGAGCAGAGTAAATCCACCAAGTTAGTCATCATTTTTACTCCTATATTTTACAAAAGATTGAATCTCTGTGTCTCATTTATTCTTTTTAACATGATATGAGATCAAAAGTCTGTTTGAGCTGTAACCCAGTGAAGCTCTGTGGATGATGAAGAACTTTACCACAGTTTCATGCTCAAACATTAGGAAATGAAGAGCAACACCAACTTAACAGAAGCTTCTTTTTTAGACTTTCCTCATAACTGTTCACAGACCATCACATTGACAAATTCTCCTTTGTCATTTGTCAGAGCATCAATGCGTCCTTTATTTTTCTCTAAGCATATCTTATACGGTGCTGTCAGCTCCTGCGCGTGATGGCCAACGGCGATCTAATGGAGCACAAGTTTGGGTGTTTGTTTTTCTCTGCCTTTGTTGAGTTGCTTCTTTCAGGCTCCTCCACACCTACAGCTCAGCTGAATATTCTGGGCCGCAGTCTTAAAGGTAGTAGAGGAGCACCGGAAATATTGATTTTAAATGGAAATTAGATCTGCCATGGCGCTTCATAGTCGGGCGTTTGGAGGGGGATGACGATAAAAGGAGAGACAAATCAGAAATATGGGAGGATTTATCGGCAGAGTCTGAACGGCCCTGAGGTCTCCGTGTGCACGTTAGCGGTCTGCCTCCTCTGGAATTTTTTTTACCCACCTGAGTTTTGACAGAAATTGTGGTCTCCTGTCGATTTCACATGCACGTGCGATCCAAACGTACAGCAGAGGGGTTCTTTAAAAAAATGTTCAGTTTGGATTAAAATCTGTGCTGTTCATTTCTTGTTTATCAGTGCGGAACCTAGAGGCTCCCTGCAGGGTTCACACACGACTTAAATCAATGTGCTTTGGCTCTAGGCTGCTTGGTTTTGAATTTCTGCATTATTGATTTGCCTAGAATTATTCTAATTAATTGATGTTTGCATTCCTCTGGAAGTTTTGCTCTCGGTGATTTCATCTTAAATCTGTACGGTTTCCATATTGTATATCTGCATGAATAGTTTCCTGGACTTTCATGTGTCTTACATAATTAGTTTCCGGAGTATGACAGTGTCATTCTTTTGAGCCAGGATCCTTCTATAGCTCTAACCCCACCCCCCACTGTTTATGGGCTGTCACAAAGCGACATCTTGTCAGATTCGATGATGTGCCTTCATGCATTCTCTGACCTGTAATTCAGATCACACGATGCAGCTCTTCAATCAAGTCCTGCCTCAATCTAACAACATTGACATCTCATTATAGCACAAATGGGCCCAGATGCAACCTTCACACACCATCAAGCTGAAAGGCCTGAGTCACTCCAATACCGTCTCTGGTTATTACTGCATCACCGGTCGAGTGTGCAGCATTGATGAGTTTCATTTTTGCTGTCCGGTTCAGTATTGAATGTCCCTGACACCGTCCTGTACGTGACTCAGTCAATGACATTTTGTGAAGTGTCCTGAGGAACTACAGCACCATTGGCTTTTCTCTTGCAAATTCACTGACATGGAGGACCAGGAAACCTCAAACAGTTTTGTATCGAATATTCGTATTGTCTCATTATTGCGTTGTGTCTGTCTCTGGCTTATTCCTGTCATCAGCAAAATTGATTGCAATATGAGACGGCTGAACAGGTCCTTGTGGTACTCCAGAGTGTCAATGTCAGAGATTTGGAGAACCACTGTGTGTGTCTATGGGCTGAACCAGCCTCTCTGAGTCCCAGGTCCAGCATGTTGGGAACAATGGTGTTAAAAGCCAAGGTATAATGGGATGTTATGAGGGCTGTTCCTTCTCACACATCTTTCCTGCTGTTCAAAAATGCAGGTGTGTTTTCCATTCCATTTGGAGCTATATTATCATTAGCATGTGGTGAGATTACGCTTCCATTACCACCACCAACAACAACAGCACAGCAGCAGCAGCAGCAGCAGCAGCAGCAGCAGCAACAACAACAACAACAACAACACAGCAACAGTATCTTCCATGGAAGATGAAAGTGTCAACATGTAACTGGCAGCGGTTCTAGGTCAGGCACATTTTATATAATGCACATAATCTAATGTATTTTGCATGAATAAATAATTATATTTAATGTGCTCCTGTCCCATTTCTTCTCTCTCTGACCAATGTTCTCAGCTCCGACTTCTATAACTCAGCTTTGTCAGACTTAAAAAAGATGCCGTAGAATAAAAAACATTAATAAGACTCAAGTCTCAGCTTTCACTTCCTTTATAGCCTCTGAGCTCCACAGTTGTAATCCTTTGCATACAGTGCAACGTTTGTCATTCTACCACCTTAATCTCTACTGCCATTCTGTAGTGAGGAATGAATTAGAATAAAATGACGTGCCTCTTCATCAGTCCCCTCCTCTGGCATTTCTGTTCCAGTGAACAGGCCCATTAAGTCAGAGCGGTTCCACCGAAACGTTGATTTATCAAACCGGTAGATATACTGTGATTAGGAGAAACAGATGGCATGAAATGACCAGGATACTCAAGGCTTGAAAAACACCCAGGCACATTGCCCTGTTGTCATGGAAACCGTCATGCTCTTGCAGCTTTGTTAATGACCACAATTAGTGGGGAGCGACAACAAAGCGCGGCTGATCGGAAAGACAGCCTGATGTTGTGATGTGCTTTTAGCAGTGGTAGAAAGCTCCGACTGCTGCAGGAATCAGCTCAGTCACGCGCTTGTGATTCCCGATGATGATCACCAGCGTGGCGACAAGTGCACCGCTGCTGGAATTGGATTTAAAACAGGTTAAATCCTTTCATATGCGCTTTAATTTCTGCTCTCCAAGAGTAAAACTCTGAAGAATTACTGATAGTCAGAAAATATTGTATATTTTATTTATCTATCCTTACAAATTTTCATTGTTCCTGTCAATACAGGAGCTATTTGGTACTGGAAGATGTGGGAAAAACAACCGTAACGCTTGAAATGATCATGAATTTTCCTTTTTTTAAGCCATTTCCAAAGAAATGCAGCCAGTGCTATAAGTGCAAAGTGCAGGTGGAGCACACATATATTCTTCTGTCACTTTCTCCACCCTCAATCCAAAACCTATTTCCCCACATTTAAAAACATTTCCAGTTGCCCCTTTACAAAGGCAGCAGCAAGATGAAGCGTAACTGACTGACGCGCCTGGAGAAGGGTGATAAGTGCCACCACCGGGCTCTCCACAAAGAGCCCCTCACCTGCCGGGGGCCTATTGATACAACTGAAGGCAGCGTTACACTGCGCAGGCCTTAACTTGCCAGAAACCCACTTTCCATTTTTCAGTCAATCTGGGGTGACTCATCTACTACCAAAGGCAGTGTTTCGCAGCTCCATTTTGAGCAGACAGAACAGCCTGTGTTTAAAAGGAATAATGCATCCAATGCATTGTGGATACAATCATAAATGTTCAACTGGGAACAAAGGAGCTGGCTAGAAAAGCTTTATTGTTCCTGCAGTTCAAGAGGCTATGAAAGACATGCAAACTTACTTTGCAGTGACTTGTGGTAGCTGGTGAGACCTCTTTGTGTTGTGATTTATTATTCATTGGCACATTTGGCTGTAGCAGTAATTGCAGCATGCAGCGCTGCATCTGATGGAGCATGAACGGATGAATAAATTTGGATGGCCGAGCCATTTGAACATTTGACATTTACTGATGAGGCAATTAAGAGAGCAGCATATAAGGCACACACACACAAACACACACACCTATAAAAACATTGACCATTTCAATATGAGTAACAGCTTCTCTCTTCCACCTACAGGTATTTAAAAGTGACATATTATGCTGCTTTTCTGCAAGATCACATGGTTTCTACATGTCTAAATTAAGCATTAGTAATGTGTGAGAGTGAACACAGTCGTACTCTAAACAACACCATTTACACCCCCCGCTGTTAACAGTCAGTTTGACTGTGTTTCCTTCTACATCCTAATGAGCTACTGTCAGCTCCGCCCATATATACTCTTTGCTCCAACCATCAATAGTATTTTTTTCTTCTGGAAGTGCAAAATGGACCAGTTTGGGACACATTTACAGACTACAGCTATTTACTCAACACTGAATTAGTTGTCGAAACTGACATTTAAAGGTTGGGGAGGCGCTCCAGATACGCAAATATACTGGACTAAAGTACTGGAAAGTGAGTTTTACATAATGTCACCTTTAATCAAATTGCAGGAAACTGTTCACCAGACTAAAGTGCACCATGTTCTGCTCTACTGTTCTTTCTCATTGTGCCCCCCCGGCACACACACACTTTATGCATAAATCATTCAATTTCGGTTTGCCCAAGCTGTACAGCTGTTAGGCAACACAGATGTTCAGTAAATGCATTGTCATAGAAAAGAAACCTGAAATTGCTATTTTTAAATGTTTATAATAGTATGTTTCGTGTACCAAAATTCCCCCAAATGTGTTTGATTGTCAGACTGTGAAGACTCAGGTTCTCTTGATTAGGTTTTTGAGCAGAGTTGGATGCCAATTTAACAGACATTTAAATTGGTATCCAATTTAATGGGTCAATTTAGCAGACATTTAAATTGACCCATTAAATTGGGTCAATTTAACAGACATTTATTCAACAATCTTCTAAAAAACATACATCTGGTGCCAGGTCCACAACGTGGTTCCCGTTGGTTTTGGGCTGTCTGGCCTATCTGGGCTGGGTGTAATAAATAACAACTAACTAAAAATGGGAGATGCAATCCTCACAACCTTAAACAGAACCCCGGGTTTGTGGACACCAGGTCCAGGGGAACATGCTGACGTAGTTTGAAAGGGAAACAGCTCCACAATAAAATTGCTACAGTTGGAGGAGAGGGCAGATAGAGAGCAAAATCCCATTTAAGATGAAAGATGCATTAATTAATTACAAGTTTAGACAATTGCAAATGTTCATAAAGAAAATGAATTCTACTTGGAGGCACATTTAGCTGCATTATCGCCTGCATTAGAAAGTCTCCACAAAGACAACTTCCCCGTGATAAATTCAGTGGTTTTCATTAGCAGCTGAAACGGATGATGCCCAGTTGCCACCCTGTGGTTGGACCAGCTTTGTAGGTCTGAGTTAGCCTTCAGTTGGACTTGAGACACACCGTTGTAGCTGCAATATCCTGGGTCGATGAAACTGGCACTCCCACAGTCAATGATGCAAACTCTGGGGCCCCACCAACCCTCATCGTATTCAATCACTATGTTTTCTAGTTGCACATCATGGTGGAACACACTAGCCTTGTGCATTTCATTCGCAGCCTGCATCGTGATTACCTGATGGACAGAACAAGGAATTAAAGAACATAGAAAGATATTTTCATACATGCCTCTGCACAGCTGGGAGACGGTTCACTGTCACATGACTGCCAGTTATTACCTTAGCCAGGCCTTCGTCTACATCAAAGATATTCATGTACTCCATCAGATCAGCACTTCACATCCAGCTCGCTCCAACCTACTGGTGATAAGGCTGTATGTTTCTCCACTGAGTCTAAATCTCCTGTTACCGGCTTCATGAGTATCAGCTCCAGTGGGATGGAGTGGACCCCATCATCTATAACCTGACAGGACAATCCTCATACATGTGCTAGTCTGCAGTTTCCTGGTGATGGTCAAGAAAAAGGAACAGCTCAACAACCGGTGCTGGAATAAAAGTTAACCGATGGCATATATTTGATTGTGGATTTTTCAATGTATTTAACTGCCACCTGCAGGGGAAAATCACTTGTGTCAGTGAGGGCAGTGACAGATGTGTGTGTGTGTGTATATGTGCGTGTGTGGGTGGGGGTGGGTTCAACTAAAAATACTTACTGTAAATGAATGTTCTGTTGTATAACCACAAAACACAGATCCAGATCCTCTTTCCCTGAGCAGGTCGACTTCTATGTAGGCGTCCTGAAATTCATCTGCAAACACAGATTTCCATTTTACTACAGCTGTGTTGACATCGTCGCGCATGCACATCTCTTCACCATGAACTCACCTCTGCTGATGGACACAAAGACAGACTTGTTCATCATTGCCATGTTGTCCTGATGCGGAGACTATTGGTGTTCTCTGATCATGAAGAAAAAACAGTCAGCTTTAAACTTTTGATGTTAAATGAATTGGACGAACATCTGACACATGAATCTGGCTGCTCTGATTTTGTAGTTGAGATGATTAAACCAACCGAACCCAAGTGTTCATGTTTCTGAGTTGACTCCACCCATTATTTGTGTGGGTTTTTTGGTTTCATTTGCTGCTTAGGTTAGATGTGTGTGTTTAGCATATGTGTGTCTTCTCTTATTGAGCAGCTCCTTTGGCTCTCCTGCCACCACAAGCCACTATTGTTATTGACAGGAAGACGATGATGGGATCAACCTATTCCCGGTAGCTATTGTCAGAAAACCACTGATTCAGTTTCAGATAACAGAAAACTTTATTTGTTACAGTGGGGGGCAATTAACAAAACAGAGAGGGGTACATTTGGTCACACAAGTTACACACCACATATTATATAAACAAGGTGCAGTAGAAATGATCTATACCTGGCATAGCTAAACAGAAAGTAGTCTTCCATGTATAGGATACAATATATTTACAGTATTGCCTGCATGCATCGTAGCACATACAGGGTAGACAGACTGACTGTCCTACCGTTAAGTACTGTAACAAGGCTTGTGACTCAGAGTTCTGAGGATTCAGGAGAACAGCCTGGGGGACAGGGGTGGATGTCCTCCTCTATGTCCCGTGGGCCAGTCACCGTAGCCTGTGACCCAACGGCAGCTTCTTCCCGGAAGAGGGTGTGGGAGGAGGTCCGTGGAGTGCTGGGCAGCCGTGCAAGGAACCTGTTACTGGACGCAGCAGTAACAGGGAGCGGGCGGGGAGTCCAATCATCTTGTTACCTCAGGTGGATGCCCAAAATGGTCCCCAGGTATTTGTCCTCCTTCACAGTCTCCACTGCTGCAGCCAGCTCCCCCCGTCTTCTGGAGGTGGTCTGCACACGTTTCCTTTCCTCCTCCCCTTGTCTCCTTTCCTCCTACCCTTATCTCCTTTCCTCTCAGCTTGCTCCCTTTCCCTCCTTTCCATCCCTGCTGACTCCGCCCCCCCCCCAAAGTCAGATGTGGATGAGAGAAAAAGGCCAGCAACAGCGGCTCAGCACAGCCCGTCGGCTCGTCGCGGTGGCGGCGGATGCGTGTTCCCCGTGAGCGGACGCAGCCGCATGCGTGCAGCGGACAGGAGCGAAATGGACCAGCGGTCACCATCCACATCCAGCCGGGACCGACACACTTTGTAGGTAAGGCTTTGTTCGCTGCATTTTTTTTTTTTTTTTTTTTGGAGGGGGGGTTTGGAATGTGGGGTTCTTTGCGCGGATCTGCGATCGCCGCTTTGTGCAGGACGCGGAGCTGCACGCACAATGTTCCGTGGGAACCCCGGAACGATGCAGCTGGCTAATTTAGATTAAACTTAAAGGGAAAAAAATGTCAAATAAAAAAGTGGAGATTGTCCTTTGTCCCTTGCACCACTTGGTCCGGCAGCACCACTGGTTTCGCGATGGGAAAACGAATCATCTGGGATTAAAGAGCTGCTCGTTTAATGTCGCTGCTTTTCAGCAACAGCAGCAACAACACAAACGGGTCCAGAAACAGGTGTTGTTGACACGCTGGGCGGACTTCATTGTGCTTTTGGCTGCGTCCCTTTAAATAAAACAAAAGCAGCCGGGTTCTGCACAAACTGAGTTCATTGAGAGCAGCCAGGCCTGCACGCTGCTTCACAACTTAAAGATGCAGCACAGCCTCATTGTTTCATTGACAAGTTCTCATTAAACAGCATCATGCACACGCCGTCACCTCAAAACAATAAAGAGGAGGGATCGGAAGCAAACTCCCCGAAAATGCAGCTCCGGGAGCTTTTTAGCTGACTGTGATTCTGTGGTGATTGTAATGGCCTTGAAAGTTCATCACTTGTTTTGAACGCAAACCTTTTCACATTAAAGGCACCTACTTTTGAACTGCTGCAGCTTTCAATAATCTGACGTCCTGGTGTCATCGCAGTCGTTTCTTGCTTCTGGTGGCTATTCTTAATCCCAGATGGCCATCCAAGTGCCTGGGTGGTGAAAGAATTCAGACCTTCATGCAGGTACAAACGTCTTCGGGCATAATAAAGCGTACACTCTTTGTCTGTGGGGCTTTCAACAATCATTTCCTTTTTTTTTTTTTTTCCCCACCCAAATCTTTTGATCAGTGGCTTGTAAAAAAGTGTGTGTGTGCATGTGTGTGTGCATGTGTGTGTGCATGTGTGTGTGCGTGTGTGTCAGGATGAGCTCAATGTCGCCACATCAGCAGTACAGCCTGGAGTGGGTCTACTTCCACTGTCCACACGCGTGCCCCTGCAGTCTACAGGGATCCAAGGCAGCGCCATGGTCTCTGAAAAGTACCGAGAACCCTCCAGGTTATTGTGACACGACACATTTGAATTATTTGAATTTGGCACGGATTGGCGTTTTGTCTGTCCAGATGCTGAGTGATTGTGTCTGGACATTGTGCCTGACACAAAAGTTCATTTCGAGGAGGGTGTTTTGACACGGCTGCAGAGGCACATGATGATGCAGCTCGTCAGTCTGACCATGTCCTGATAAATTCATGAAGACTGCCACCGCAGAGGCCAACACTGTTGTGTGATGTGAGAAGGTCTGTCACAATGCAGGTGTTGTGGCTTTTACAGGTTATTGTCTTATTGCTGCCACCTCTTTAAAGCCCCGTTCAACCATTTCAGCCCAGTGCTGGTTCGGCTTGAAGTGGTCACGATATTTCGCTTTAAATCTGCTCCTTCGTCCAGTCTTTGAAAGTCGGATTTGCCAGCTGCTGCAGTTGGACGGTGCATGATAATTGATCAGAGATGTGAGAACGCTCACCAGAGTTCTGATCTGATTGCATGTTGGGAATCGCAGACTCGTATTTGAAAGAGGTGCAAATCCAAACTGAAGTGGGGGCCGGGAGGGCATATGCAGCTGAATATTAAATGTGTTACAGGTGTGACAAAAAGCTGCTGTCCTTGTGTGCACTGAAGCAGAATTCCAGTTTTATCTTCTTCCCAGCTCCATATTGAATGAAGGCTCGCAGCTATTTTCCATGCAAAGCATATCTTCTCATATTTTTTTCACTGTGAGGAAGCTCACTGGGGCTGATAGATGGTTTATATGTGCGTGTGTGTGTGTGTGTCAGTGTGTGCGATATGATGCTCAGTTAATGGAAATATAATCTACTATTTTACCATTATTCTTTTAATTTTTTTACATATAAAACAATAAAAACAGTCTGGTGCTTATCTGTAGCATGAGATGTTTAATCCTAATTGAATGACTGTAGCCTCTTGTGATTCATAATTTTATTTTTGCAACATTTAGCGATCACGTTTTGCAAGTTTGCGGTTGATGACTTTCCCGGACATTCCACAGAACTACAGTTGGATCAAAACAAGCCGTGTTATGTTCAGGTGGTTCCCCCGAGCAACATAAAAGGAGAACCAATCATATATTCTTAACACTCTTGCCAACATTATTCTGCAGACATTTCTAATTCAAATCAGTAGAGAGCACGTGACACCCTGAATGGTGACGACATTCAAATGCAGCTTCTGTGTTCTTGTGTTGTTGGAGAATTGATATGCACCATCTGATTTGAAAGACTGAATTTGTTTAGAGCTTTGACTGATGAGTGGATAGTTTTTAATGCAGGAAAGAGGAAAATGCATCATTGTGAACCCTCTCACCGGTCAGCATGTTCTTGGCTTTGAAAATGGCTGCTTTACTAAAAATGACATTTTGACATTGATGATGAGGTTATTGATGTTAGTGTTAACCCAGTGGAATGATTAGAATCTTCTGAGAGGAGCACAGCAGAGACAATCCTGAGAAGGGAATCATTCATGTAGAAAAGTGATGGTAATTCTGTTCAATTTACATGAGAAGAACCTAAAAGGAGTTCATTTGTATTTGTGCGGAAAGTTGTTTGAACTTGTAACCCAGAAGCTTTATCTTAAGTTTGGGATGTTAAAACTACAATTTAGTTTTTTAATTTAAGGTAGCATTTAGGAAGAAACTTTAGTGCTCCGTGAAAATGCAACTTTCTGTTTTAACGATTTCTGTGGTCTCTGCAGACTTCAGTGGAAACATCCTTCCGTGGGAGGGGGTATAACTCGAGCCTTGCTGACCACAGCGGTGCTGCAGTTCACTTCAGCATGGCACAATTTGGAACAGTACGGCTTGTTGTGAGGGAGGAAGGTGTTTAGATGGATGGTCACGGCTATCGGCTATGGAAATATCCTGACTTCATATCAGCAGGACCCAGGTGGAGCGAGCTGGATTTCATGGGAAAGATGCAAATGACAC
The DNA here is from genome assembly GCA_911728415.1 of Lagocephalus sceleratus. Lineage (NCBI taxonomy): Eukaryota > Metazoa > Chordata > Actinopteri > Tetraodontiformes > Tetraodontidae > Lagocephalus > Lagocephalus sceleratus. Next base: position 16,376,238 of record CAJVRN010000231.1, on the reverse strand, counting down.
AAATTTATTTGAATGAAGACACAAATTTCGGTTTGCCTCTCGTCATATCTCGTAGGTTATGGGCTGTGGCGGTTCTTTGGACAAGCTCCATCTGAAAGTGCTGTGGCTCTTGGTAATTTAATACTGGCATATTTTGGTATGTATAGTATAGTGTTGTTTTAATTGGCAAAGAGTAAAGGGGCAGCGAATTCTAAATGCAGTGAAAGCAAAGTTCCACATCTTCCCAGAAGGCCAGTCAGGAGCCGTTGACTGCTGCTGTTGTCCACAATTGTGTGCGTGTCTCTGGAGTAGCTACCGCGAAACAAGGTAAAGATTTACGTTAAACTTTAGCCTCAGTGTTAATAAAAAGATGCAACTCACATAATATCCGCCTGCTACACTGGAGCTAAGAACCAATTAAAAGCAGGTTTTAAATGTCATTCCTAGAGCAAGCTATTTTAATTGGAATTTTAATTAGACAATTTATTTATAAAGCCTTCCTCTGCTTCTTCAGCACATTTTCCCTGCAAAGTTGCTCTTCTGAACAAATTGTGAGCCTTTAATTCAGTGTCTGTGTTTATCCCGTGAAACACCGTGTGAGTGGTTGTTGAGAACTTGGATTATACCGATTAAGAGCTATAAAACAAATAACCAAAAGTCAATGTGCTTCCAGTGAATCACTGTCATTGACATTTAATTAAAATTAGTGTTGCACCTGCACTTCTGGTCATCTGAGAAGACACGAAACAAGGCTCGTGAACGCGGAGGGTGCGTTCTCACAAAGCTCCCGTCAGAAGGTGATGGAGACGCTTTAGCACCGCTTTTGAAAGGTCATACATCAAATGTATTCATTTACAGGCTTTGGTTGCCCAGTCAGAACCGCCCGAAGTGGCTACCCTGATATGTGATTAACTCCGGGCTCGGAGTCACTTAACTCTTCAACTCACGTTGAAGAGTTAAGCTTCAAATTAGACGGAAGCTCCTTTTTTGTGTGTGAATCGCAACATTCGGTTGGAGCTGAAGCTAGAGTTCCATTTTTATCCCTTCCCGACCCTCTGCGAGGAGGTGCGGTGCAGTGCGGTGCGGCGTGGTGCGGTGCGGTGCCGAGGACAGATTGCCTGGGCAGGGCAGCCTGGGAAGGTGTAATTTCAGATGTGGTGGAAGCGGCCGGAGCAGCAGTTGTCGGAGCTCATTCTTCAAAAGGAGCACTGGAGTCATGAAGAGCAGCTGTGCCCTGAAGTCTGGACCTGATGTGTGAGGCCTCAGAGGGCAGGACGCCTCCATGAGAAACACATGGTCATCCGGCCAGTGAAACATGTTCACACGCTTGTGGACTTCCTGTGAGGAGTTGTTTGGACAACCGAGAGTTTTCCTGCTCCGTGTCCTATTTCACGTGGAGGACTTGGGAAGTTTGGTGGCGTTTCTTTCATATTTGTCACCAAAAAATCCGATAAAATGCTAATCTTAATCTGTGTTTAGAGGTGACGGTCCAGAGTTCGAACAGATTGTAGTGAGGTTAATCTGTCTGAAAATGGCAATACAGCCTTAGATTAGTCCACTTGTTCTCCCACCAAATACAACGGTCATGATAAGAGAGCCGCTAACCTTCACTCTGTTCCTTCTGTGTAAACACGGGTGAGTGAGCGATTTCAAAAGCTGGTAAATTTAGCTTCTCCAAACGGAGGGAGATGGTTCTTGTCGTTGTGAGAGGGTGAGACGAGCTGTTGGTGCAGGCATTGTTAGGCCTGTTCAGCCTCCAGGAGAGAGAGCGGAGAGACGGCGAAATGGGCTTGAAGCGGAACCATCTCACATCAGCGGGTGCCTGCATGTGGGCGTCAGCGCTCCTGGCTGTATTTATGGGCTATAATGTGAGGTACAGGGCTCCATTTCCTTCACGGGACCTTGTTGTGGGCAGTGTGCACCGGGGAGGGCACCGTGAAAGCCTGTCATCAACAACCGCGGCCCCCTGTGATTTATCAGGCTACGATGTGCTTCAGAGGTCGGGATGAGTCCCATTTTCCACGGCCATATGTTTGCTGGCTGCTCTTAAAATAAAAATGCTCTCTCTTCTTAATGCAGCTTGAGGACTTTTGTAGAGGTTTCCTAACATTTTCGCCCTGGGGGAAAAAAAAAAAAAAAAATCCAATCAAACTTCAAACGCGCATCAGAATTCAACCTCTCACGAAACAAAAGGGGAGACATGCGGCTGCTTTACATTCTCCGTGAGCCGCCGGTGGATAGCTGCGCTGATGAAAATAATTTAGAGTCTATGCAAGTTAATGCATCTTTAGCTGCTTTTAAATCATTCAATTGCTGCTCACACTCGGTGGGAGCCTCGGGTTGCTAACCACCTCCAGCGCAGCCAACCATCGATTCGGCCTTTTATCACCTCTGCTCCCGTCTCGGGTCGAACAAATCGGACCCCTGCTGAGTGTAGCTGGGTCTCCGCGACGCTCCCGCGGCACGGAGTAGCGGGCCCGTCCCCCTCCGGTGAAGATTTACCTTCAGCCTTGCTCTGACCGACCCCTTTTCCTCACAGCGAGCGGAGCGGTGGTCTCCTGGGGGCCGTGTCTGCACTGCTGATTTCAAATGAAACACCTTCTCTGCTCTGTTAATTACAGGACAGATGATCTCTTCACAGCGCTCAGGTAAAAAAGGAGAGGCTAATTGGCATTGCAGCGTCCTCATCCAGGGGCGTGTGTGTGTGCGTGTGTGTGTCCTTACATTTCTGCAGAGTAAGGGCTGACTGGCTGTGTGTGGCTCCAGTGTTTCCAGCGTAGTTTTTCTGGAGCAGATGGGCTTCGGCAGGTCTGAATTAGAGGCCATTGCCTCCCTACATTCTTTAGCATTCATTGGATTTCCAGCAAGATTAATGAACGTCCCGCCGAGCTTCTGCTAAAACAGACATTTTTGCCGGGCCATGGTTCAGGAGGATAACAGGAGACGGGCCTGGAGTAATCTGCCTCAGTGGGATCAGTCTTTAATAGAGTTAGCGCTTTTCTGGTCTGACCTTGCTGCCCGTGGTGTCACAGCAGCGTGAAGGCATCCCTCACTGATCCCACCGAGAGAACATCCAAACAGGGGGCGAATGAGAGAATGAACGTAACGCAGAGGCACGCGAACCCTGTTTTAAAGGTGGAGAACACGCAGACTCCACTCTCTCTCTCCCCCAGTGAAGCTGAAGTCATGGCAGATCCCGGCATTCCTTCCACGCGAGCTCTTCCCGTTGGTGAACCAGAGGCGCAGGCCAATCTTCCGACGTGCTCGGTGCAGACTGAGGCGACCCGCTGCGATGATGTCATGCTGGGTAGAGTGGCTGCAGGCTGGCTGGGCCGGGCTGGGAGCACTGGGGGAGTGTACTGTGGACACGTGCGGGTATAAATCTGAGTCTAGAAGAAGACAAAAGTGTTAAGTGTAACAGTGAGTCGCAGGCCGTGTGTTTATAGGAACGTCTCAAACATAATAGAGTCCCACTTTCGTGGCTGTACTGATTTACAGTGTTTTTCTATCTTTAGCCAGGCGCTTTTATCACCTTTGAAACTTCCCTCACACGTCAGGGGTGATGGAGAGGAGCTGAGCAGCTAGTCCGCACATGCTTTCTGCAACCCTGGCAGCCAAAGCAGCAGAGGAGCCGGATATTTACAACTGAACAGGCTGCCACAGACCCACATCGCTATGATGTGACTGCACATGCAGAGCGGATCTGTCCGAGCCGTCGTCATCAGACGGGTGTTTTTTTTGTTTTTCTGTTCCCCCTGATGGAGTCACGGTGAATTCGTGTCCACAGCTCCTGGAATGTGTTGCGACCGGTTTAAATATTCGGAGTTGCCTTTTTTAAAATGGAAGCTGCCGTTTGTAATTGCATGTTTTGTACGCGCTCTCTCAGCACCAACAGCCAGCGATTGTCGAAGCGGTTTTCACATAATCACTAGTTTAAGCCGCTTCAGACATTTTAACTTAAAGCTGAATTTTATTGCAAATATATTTATTTGCTTTTTAATCCGCTGGTGCTACCATGTTAATTTGTAAAGCCAGAGTCAAATTTCAGGGATAATTCAGTTTACTCTTGCTGAAGGTCAGAGGAGTTTTGCTGCAGAGCTTATTCACTTTGATCAAATAACTGGACCTTTTACGTGAAATACAATCTGCCGGCCATAATATTTGATCATTTGCTCGGTGCTGAAGGCAGAGCCATCACAGATATAAAGCTCACACTGACCTGCAAGCTCAGACAGAACCAGGCACGTCTGGATGGTTGTTTTTACCATCTTGAATGCATAAACCCAAAGAGGAACTTTATCCAAGTCTGGATCTGCATAGAGAGATAGATACTTTATTCATCTCCAAGAGAAATTCACAATGCATGCGTGCAGCCTTGAGATAACGCGCTTTCCGCGGCTGTAAATAAGCTCGGTGTTCTCGGTTCCGAGTACATCTAGTGGCAGTGACACCTGACACGACACAGAGGCCAGCATCAGATACGAGTGTCTGCCTTCAAATGTCAGGAAACAAGATGCACAAACAGAAAATGAATACGCCACAAACGCTAGCAAATATGGAGGAACAGCTTGCTCTGCACTGGGCGAAACCTATCTATATAACCATATATCATTATTTACCAATTTTGCTGTCAGTACAACAAGGAGTGTTTTAAGCTTCTCCCCAAATATTTCATGGATATGTTTGTGTTATATTTATCCTTAATAATGATGATGTTGAATAATTCACATCGCATTCACTTCTTTGTTATTGTGTAATATGACTGCTGAATAATTAAGCACTGAAATAAATGTCTGAATGAAATGATTAAAAACAGTATGACAAGACACAGGTTTAGCTTTATGATTTATTTTTGTGATTGTGTGCAGTTGTATTCATTTTGTAAACAAAAATAATTCTATTTTTATTTACCTTTTATATTTTGGATTTTAATGTCACTTCATAAGAGGTGAATCTTGTACCATACATGCATATAATAATGTTTTGTGGAGACTGCACCTAAATATTGCTTGATTTTTACTCTGTAAAACCTCATCAGACTAACTCTGATTTATTCCTTGCCATTTAAATTTGATATCTATTCTTTCCTAAAGCCAGTTCACACAAAGATTTGTGATTTAGACTATTGGCAGATTTTAGTATTTACTGTAAATGCATGTTGATCCTTGCTCTGAATGAATAAACATGAAAGAATTCACACATGCCATCACATTTCCACACAAAGCTTAACAGGCAAGGCAGCAACACAATCCTCAATATTTCACCCAAGCACGTCTCCTCCGCTACAGCTGGCGTATAGAATTTTTCTTGTGTGTGTAATTATATTAAAGTCTGAATTAACCGGTAAGCCTACTGAGATGTGCAGGCCCTCCACTTACATCTGCAAGCACATCACTGCTGTTCAATGTAGGTCAGTACAGACAGATGTGGGGGATGGAGGAAGGTGAGGAGCAGAGGAAGCAAAGATAATGAAGAGGAAGCCTTTCATTATAATGCTGCCATGGGAGGGTTTGACTGATTTGTAAGTTTCACAAGGAAAAGGGAATGGCTCCTCTGTTCATCACAGACGTGAGTGATGATCTGGCTCCTCCCGCTCACTGCAGATCAAGCAACAATGCCAGATGCAAATTACAGAGAAAGTGTCCTAAAAGAGCAGCTGCTCGATCGCCGCATTAACGCCGTCTTTCAGCTGCTCGTTTGGATGATTTAGGACGACGGTGAGCTGTTCTCAGCAGCTGCTCTTTTGTAGTATGCGGGGTAATCACGATGCCTCTACACAGCCTACATGCAACAAGACGCTAAACCGGCCCCTGACGGGTCATTTCACTTCCTGTTTTATTGCTTTTTTTTTTAGGTCTGTTTCATTTCTGGTTTTGTCACATGAGCTGTAAACACATTTAATTTTATGTTGAACCACAAGTTATTATTTTTGTGCTTGCTCGTGTGTGTATGGTTTATATCACACACACATCCATGTTAAATTGAGGTGTTGACAAGGTGGAATCGCATCTTATGTCGCATCACAGTTCAAGTTGTGAGTTTCAGTTTCATACCTTCTTGTTTTCCTTTATTAACTTTCCTCCCTTAACTCCTTTAGAAAAAGTAAATAATTTCAAAAGTGTCTATCACCGCCTTTGTACCAGTGCACTGCACATTGATTTCATCGAACATAAAAAACAAATTAAACCCTATAAATAACGTTAAGTGTCACGTCCACCAGGGGGCACTGGTGCCTCATCAACAGTGACCCCACATGGCTGGTTCAGGGACTCACAGCCACATTAAATTGGTCTTGTGTGACGCCCCCCCACCCCTCCTACAACAACCAAATCCATATATTTGTGTTTTCTGGACAGTTGGGCCAAAGGCCAAAGTCAAAGTAAGCTTACCCATCACCCAGGTCTAATCTGTCCTGTGTGTCAAATACTGCACATCCCCGGATATCTGGTGGTACTGCAGTGATTGATCTGGATTTGTCAGCTTCATAGAAATTTCAGAAAAGATCCTCTCAGCCTCATATGGACTCCATGGTGTCCTGACAAAGACAGCTGCTTACTGTTACATGCTGTTAGTATACATGCTATTTCAGTTCTTAGGAATCCGCAATAAAGTTCACATCCTGTGTGCAATCTTCTTAATCTAATGCATAAAACCAACACAGGAAGTAACCCATTTTCCGCTCATTCCGTTTTTGTTTGTGTATGCAAGTTAAGAGAAAACCAATGTAGCACGTCTAATAATGGAAGAAAATGAATATATTGAGCAGCCTGGCGGAGCTGGGAAGGGAGTGTAGAAAATCTGTAACAACATGTTTGTGTGCAAGTTTCAAGGGTACCAAAGAACTCTTGAGTCCAAGAGCATTTTTATTTTCATTTAATTAAGAAGTTACGCATTCGGGATGAAAAATGTCACTGTTGAAGATGAGAAAGGGTCCATAGACCCTGACTGAGTAGTGAGATGGGAAAGTGCCTCAACCTTGTGTGTTTGTGTGTGTGTTTCTTTCAGGACAAAAAAGGTGGAGGAAAATTAAAAGCCTGGTCTATTCAATGTGTTGTAGAGTTTAGAATGTAAAAGCATTTGGCTGATGTGTAGTCAGACCGCGTCGTGCCAGATGGTTAGCTCTCTCGCTCCACCAGATTGGAAAGTGGTGCATTATAATCCCCAGAATACACCACTTGAACCCAACAAATGAATCTGGATCAGGTGGCGGAGCTGCAGACAAACTCCAGGAGAAGTGCCACTTTTCTTTCGCAGAGACATTCACGTTCTGGTCCCACAGGTGCGAGTGCATCCTCATGGAGATGAGCGATCTCCACTTTCTGACCAAGCAGCTGTGTAAGCGTTCACATCACCTCTTGTTGCTCCCCTGTTCCCTCTCGCGACCTCACCGGGATAGATTTTATAACCGCTTGAACTGCTACGGTGTGAATATTAAAGGAAAGTGGTTTTAAAGTTTTAGAGCAGGAACAGCTCCACTCTGAAAGGGTTAATAATTCATGAGGAACAAGGCCTTTTGGCCGGCGCTGTATTTGAGAGACCGTACCTTAATGCACTCGTGTAATGAGCAGAATAAAGGAGAATGGCATGTTCACTGTCTACTGTGTCCTCCGTGTTCCCTGTAAGAATCTGACCTGTGGATAATATCAGTGTTATTCAGCAGTATTGTAAGAATTGTATTGTAAACTGATTTTATTCCCTGTGGAAAAAAATCAGTTTGTGAATGGGAAGAGCAGAAGCTGTGACTCCTTCAGGAACCTCCTCATACTGGCTGTAACAGGAAGAATACGTAGCCATCCTCTGGGCCCTCAGCAGGGCACCGGAGGTGATCTCCATGATTTCCAGTTTGGTGCTGCGTGACTGGACTCTCGGCTGCAGTTCAGTTCAGTCACCTCTGGCTGTGACTGTACTATTGATGTGTGTCTCTGCAACATCACTGCGGGCAGCAGCAAAGCATGCTGGGACTTTAAGTTAATATTGTTGTCTTAGCTGCTGTATGTGCAACAGCTCTGTCAAACTGTCTGAAATCCTCAGCACTGCCGTTAATTTACGGTTATTAAATGCTATTATTTCAACAAATTTTATTTTGAAGGTGTTTCATTTAAAAGAAAAACCATTTGCTGTTGATCTAAAGAGAAATACATAAACTCAAAGGAAATTTATTGTTGAATGATTTTTGACATTAAAAACAATGATTCTTTCTATCTGATCTTGGACTTTTACACCTTGTATTACGCTTTGGCATTTATTTTAATGTTTTGTATGCAGTTACCTTTTTTTTTTTTTAACCCAGTTTGAGTAGTTCCTAGTGAGTAATTTTGTCTGTTTGATATGAGAGAAGAGAAAACTTCTCTTAATATGAGGAAATAGGCTGGAAGAAATGTTCTCCTCAAATTGTTGAACTACATCTTGAAAAAATACCTTATTTTAAGTTCTTTATTATTTTTTTATGGCAGAATTGGAGTGGTGAGCCTGAATCAAACCATCTTCTATTAGATGTCTGATTAGGTCTCAGAGGCACCGAGCAGTTACAAAGTTCTAAGAAATTAAGACAGACCGCGAATCAAAAGGAAATTCTGTGGCTCTGGGGTGTTTTTTTTGTTTGTTTTTTTTTGCTGTTAGGTTGACTGCAATTACTGTCAGATCACGTTTTCTATATTATGGCGCTCATGTATTTTTTGAGGAACTCCTCTCCTGGCAGTGAGAAGTGTTTGCTCCCACCTCTTTTGTAACAGTGTCAGCAGGAAGTGAACAGTCGAGTGTTTGCATCTAAACTATCAGAAGCGCCGATGTTCCACTAGAGACTGATTCTAATTTGTGTCTTCATGCTGCAGTAATGGGTACCTGTTGTCAGGGCTGAAGAATAATGGAGATAATTACGGGGTGGTGGTGGCATTGCCAGGAATCAAAATGTGGGCTGGCAGACAAAGACAGGACCAGGTGTACACGGAAGACTCAGCGCTGTTCGCCAAAGACAGCCAACTGAAGGGAAATTACGGTACAAATACACTCACTTGAGGACTCTCTCTGTCTCTCTCTCTCTGTCTCTGTCTCTCTCTCCCGCTCTGTCACTCTCTAACTCTCTCTCTTTCATAGACATGCATTACCCTAAATCCCAAATCTAACCATACTTGCTTGTACTGGCTAAATATTCAGTATTTAGCCAGTACAAGAACACACACACACACACACACACACACACACACACACACACACACACACACACACACACACACACACACACACACACACACACACACACACACACACACACACACACACACACACACACACACACACACACACACAGCTGCCAGAATGTTACGGCCACCGGGCCGCTTCGCCGCCCCCCCGGGGGATGTGTGTGTGTGTGTGTGTGTGTGTGTGGGAACTGCGGGTGTGGCTGTTCCGCTGGCTGTCCTGTCAGTTTCCGATTGGTGGACTCCGCCTCGTCTCGCTCGGACCACACCTCCTAGCCCGACAATCGGGAGCTGACAATTCCGGGGCAGCCGGTATTTAGGGCGGGGCGTTACCGGCGTTCGGGGCGACTGTGCCTTGGGCCAGTACGCCTCGATTCGGTGCCCCTATTTGCTTAGGCTCGTGTGTTAATCATTTCGGATGCTCGTTTTTGTTGCGGTTTGTGCATCTCGTTTTGCTTTCGTGAACAGCTCTCCCCTCGTTTTGGAGAGTCTCTTTTCGTTATCCTTTTCGTCACATTTAACAGCACTAGGTTGCTCGCTTTCTGTTATCGTTTTGGAACACGTTTTGTGGTCACTTACCAGCACTGTGGTGCTCGCTTTCTGTTATCGTTTTACCCCGTATTTTTTGTTCCCTTTTCCAGCACTGTGTTGCTCGCTTTCAGTTGTTGTATCTCGTTTTGTGTTAGTGACAATAAAATCTGTTTTTCCTGCTTTTACCCTGTCTGACCTCCCGAGGGTTTTCCTTATCCGTTTATGTTTGCGACCTTCCCCGGTTACATCTAGAGCCGGTCGTAACACAGAAGCAATGGTGAACTTGCTTGCTGTTTGCAGAACAGTGTTCGTGCAGCAGTTCGGTTGGTTGATTCTCACAACTGACATCCTGTTTTTGCAAGACATAAAGAAACATCAAATCTGCACATCAGCAGACTTTACCATCACCTCAACTCTTCTTGTTTAGTCTCATAATCCAGTTGTCGTCCTTATATGCAGCCATCTGATCTCTGCAAATGAAAAACACAGCTTTTGCTTTGACTGCAGTCAAGTAGCACTTAGCCATACATTCCTTGTTTTTTAAAAAAACTCTACATTCTGGATTGCTTGTTCTTTTTTTTTAAACTAGAAAATGCCACTTTTTATAGTTTAAGATTTTAACGATGCATGTGTTTGTGCCTCCAAAACAAGGGGCCTTCAAAATAAAAGCAGTGGTGCTGCTTTGCATGCATGACCGTACTCTTATTCAGGGCTAAGCTAAAGATTTTCCATTAACCTCCCAGGATCAAAGGGGCCCTGGGGGCTGTAAAATTCATGAAAATAACTAAACCACCATTTACATGTCACGTTTGGCTGGACTGACGTTGCACAATTTTCCAGAATGACAAAGAAAATGTTTCACTCTGACCAAAACAATTATTTCATCCATTCGTTTGCATGAGTAACGGAATTTTCAGTCAGATTTCCTGACTTGCTTTTCCTCCACTTGTTTTCGTTGACTCATAGGTTTGCGAACATGAGACATCTCAACTGATGGAGAAAATTATAATGGTAATTTTGTCACAACTTCCATTTTGACTCTTTCATTTCCACCTTACTGTCTACTTCTCTCCTTCTGTACACGTGTCATGTCTGTCTGATTGTCTGTTGCTAGTTAAAGAAAGAAAGTCCCGCGTGTATCAGCAGAGTCTTCCTTTGAGGTTGTGTCTGCTCGTTCGCTCACTTTCACTCCTTTCCCCGCCCCTGCTGGTCATAAACCACACAATAATCGTCCTGAGGGGAAATGACCTGCCCCCCCCCCCCGCATCATCATCTACTCACATGTGCTCTCTCCTGCGTTCATCATCTCCGCATGTCTTGCTCCATGTCTCTTTTGGCATCTGTCAGTGACTGGCAGCGATCTTCCTCGTGTTTTTTTTTTTTTCCTCCTCTGGGCCCTCCTCCCATCTCTCCATCTGTGTCGTGCGTTTCTGCCGCTTTTGCCGCAGTCACTGAGGCGCACATCCTGATCGCTACCAGGTGAGGCGAACTGGCTGCTCTCGCACAGCCAGCCTCAGGGCTCACACCCGCAGACGCCGCGTGGGGAGCGCGCTCACGCTGGGGCGGCGTGGAGCAGTGCTGCATACAGATGGCCTTTTGCGTGTTGACAGTCTTGCCATTGGGCAGCTGTGTGCTTTTCTGCTTGATTTACTTGTGTGTGTGCGTGTGTGCGTGTGTGCGTGTGTGTGTGTGTGTGTGAGAGAGGGCCTGCCAGGTCCACAGTTGTTATTTCCAGGTGTCACATGGCATATTTTCCATTAACATTTGACCCAAACGTGGCAGACATGTCCAAACTGCTTTGCAGGCGCTAGGTGTCTCGCACCTACCCTGCTTGCGTTTAAGCTTCCGACGCAACGCAGTGTGCAGCTTTCGCCCGCCGGTGTTTGCGCAGATGTTTCGTTCTGAATTCACTTCCTGCTCCCTCCGTCCCGGTCGCTGCCTGCTGCTTGGACATGGCCTCTTCTACGGCCCCGGGAAAGAGGGCAGAGATCCCTGAGATCACGTCTGCTGGACAGGAAGCTGTAATTAGAGTGAAAAAGGGTTAAATGCCCCCCCCCCCACCTCTCTCCCTCCCTCACCCGGCCACTTTTTCCAGACTAGTTTGCTCTCACATTGAGACCAAAGCTCATAATTATGCATGGTTGGGAAGATTGTATTCCTCTCGATGTGAGGCAATTTAATGCCTCATTTATTTACCTTCATCGCTGCGTATTTCACTCTGTAAGCCATTAGTGAGGCTAATGTGCCGCGCAGCAGCGTGTCCGCTCAACGAAGAATGAAAATGAGTGTTATTTTTAATGATGGCACAGTTCCTTTCTTTGTCGCAGACCAAGGCCTTTCTGTGGAGTTTCCGTGTCCTGGCCTTTGTAGGTATTCTTGGAGTCGCGCCTGTGAGTCGTTGTCCGCTGGGATTGGCTGCACTGGCCCCTTGACCCTGACCAGGAAGTGTCAGGGGTCGCCAGAAGAATGAATGAATGAATGAATGGATGGGTGAATAGTGTGGTCATTATAGTGATTCATTGAATGAAATGCAGATGTGAGGGAACATGAGGAGGTCTTTTGTGATCTTTGACTTGTCTGTGCAAGCTCAGACGTGTCAAAGGAGATTCTAAAACATTTATCAGATGAGATCAGATGAGGGAGGGAAGGAAATGAGTCCTGAAAATAAGCAGTATGTGCTTTTATTTTGGAGATTTTCTGATCAATAGCCACTGTTAAAGCGTGAATGACTACGCACATACAAACATTCCAGTGAGTCATGGTGATTAAACCGATAACATTTACAAAACAATCAGGTCAGCTGGACAATTTCCGTTTGATGACTTCATCGCGATGACCTTTCTTACTGGGAAATATGTTTATGTGGGTCTTTTCACATACTGAGAGACATTTAAGGTGACATTTACACTCTGAATCCTCTGATAGCAACGTTTGTTCCTCTCGCTTTGTTGAGGTAACCATGTATTTGATTCCAGGTAATAGATGGCCCTCCACTTTTTTCCTCCTCCTCCTGTGTGGGTGGGGAGCAGCCCTGCTCTTCCCTGTGGTCAGACCTTTCCTGTGGCACTCGTGCGTGTGCGCTTCTGACTCCGCTAATTTGAGCCTTTCTTCTTTTTCTCAGGGTTGACTCGTATCCTGGAGGACGCCCAGTCATGAGGAAATAGAAGCATCTGTTCAGGTGAGTGTCTCTTCACGTCCACCCACATTCCCCTTCTGTGTTATCGGGACTAATTCAGCCTTCTGCTCTTCTAAAGGCCCTCCAGCTGACCTCTGGGCTGAGTCCTGGCCGCGGGGCTTTGTTGTTGGTGGGCCAGCCAAGCAGGCGTGCGCAGGCGTGACTGAGAGGTAATGAAGTCCTGCATGAGGCAGTGGCGGAGGCTGGTGCTGGTGGGAATGCTGGCCTGGGCCCTCCTCTTCCTCGTCCTCCTCTCCTACTTCTTGGACGCCCGTGTGAACGAGCCGCTGACCTCCGCTGGCTCCTTACTCTCGCAACACCCCGACACGCGACGCTTGGCATCCATCCAAGCGTCCCAGCTACAACACGCCAACCTGGGCTCACGTCCTGAACTGGCTTCCACCCTGATCGCCGCGTATGCCAGAGATGAGCCGGGACCTTCTGCAACCCCGGGGTTCAGCGTGGAAGCGAGCCACAGCCCCAACAGTGCCCCGGTTTACGGCGGTCTGGAGGGGGTCCAGCAGGACTACCTGGACCCACAGAGTCTGGCTGCCTGGTCCTCCTTTGGTACTGAGAATATCGGTTCTCAGTCAGACCCCGGAGTCCAGAGTCGCGAGAGAACGTCCCAGAACGGCGGCAGCATCACCCGCTATCACGGAGGGGAGGAGGAGGAGGAGGAAGAGGAGGAAGAAGGGCAGGAAAACGAAGTCGAAGACACGGCAAATCGCATGAGGACTACAGCGGGCAGGAAGCCTGGCGGTGACTCATCAGATCTGGAGACGTATTACTTTTCCAAATCCATCTCCGTGGTGCAGCGGCTGTGGCGGGGCCACGTGTCCGCAGGCATGCTCAGCCCTCGACTGCAGCGCGCCATGAAGGACTACGTGAGCGCCAACAAGCATCGCGTGTCGTACAAAGGTCGCCGGAGCACCAGCAAAAGCGCCAAAGAGCTGCTGTGCCAGATGAAAACGCAGGCCCGCCTGCAGACGGTGGACGGGACAGAGCAGCCCTTCTCCTCCCTGGGCTGGGCCCGGCTCGTACCGTCGCTCCCCCTGGAGCAGCTGCACAGACATCCGGACCGAGGTAGCTTCAAGAGCTGCGCGGTGGTCACATCAGCCGGCGCCATTCTACGCTCGGGCCTGGGCAAAGAGATCGGTGAGTGGGGAGCGGAGACACGTCCTGACGGGCCCGCCGCCCGCCCGTAGATGCGCGAGCACTCGGCTGCACGTGCGCCACTTCGCGTAGACAGGTTCGGACCACGCGACTGCTGCCTTTGTCAGGAAGCTGTTTTTGCAGACAGTCAATTTGGGGAGTGCAACACCTCGTTGCAGCCTGATAGACAATCACACAGGAAATCAACACCTCTGAGTAACAGCATCCTCTCGCACCGCCGTGACGGGAGTACTAGAAAACGTGCTCACAATTCAGTGAATTCAGTGCCACGCGCTTCATCGTGTGGCACAATCCTTCCATGTTTGCTCTGCAAAAACTGTCCAATAGTAATTTTAAAACCACAATTATGGCTTTTTTTGTGTTTGTGATTAACTTGTTTGGTTAAGTGTGGGCGGGGTTGAAAGCTGGCCGAGTGGACTATATATTTGTGTGTGTGTGAGTGTGTGTGTCTGACAGAGACGGAGAAAGAGAAAGACTTTGGCGGTTCTTTGGTTACTGGGGAGAGTGTGAAGTCAGTGGCAGATGGCTCACTCAAAAAAAAAAAAAAAAAAGCAGTAACCCCTCTGGTAACAAAACATGCTCCGTTGCGTCGCATGTAGCATCTGTGTGTTTCCTCGGCTGCTCCGAGCTACGCTTCGGGCTTTAGGCCTTGTTTAGTGATGATATTTTAACATGTGAGCGCTGTCACAGGTAGCGTCATCTGACAAAGTGAAGCTGACAAAATGAGTCGAGTGTGTGCGTTGACGCTGTGGTAACTGTGATGAAAATGTCAGCGATAAAAGCTCACCAACTGGGATGGATCACTCTCACACTCCTAGGTAGTCCTGCCTGTTGACTGAAGATGTTCAGTTTAAGTCGTTGGAATGAACCTCAGAAACCTTATGTCCCTGATTAAAAAAAATAATAAGCCGCATCTACCAGAAACCAGATGGATGAAAACATTATTAGGTCAGTGTGTCATGGCCATAATGAGCTGAAAGTGAAAAGTAGGTTTTTCAGCAGACTCAGTGACTTGACAGTTGCAATGAAGCTCACAAATCGGATTAATTATGAAAGAGCCCCTCGCTCCTTGGAGAAAGACACTTGTCTTTAATTTAATCATAACTGTCAACTGTAAATCACAATCACGCACACACACAAACACACAAACATATGCTGGACACACGCTAAACAATTTTTTTTTTTTCAAATTAACATTGTAGCGGTTATTTAACGGAGGCAGATGAAGACTTTTTATCTCTTTTTTTTTGTAGATATCTACCAATAATGTTCAGACGTGTGTTTGGTGACTATTAGAACATTGATTCATATCTAATATGTGACTGCCCTCATGTGGTCAAATTGTAAACTGCACCTTAAGCGCGACATCATGAGCAACAGAACCTAATTAATAAATATTTTTAAACCAGAGCTAAGGATTAATAAAGATGCCACATAAAATTCTCCAATACTAGGGCAAGTTTAAAGTATCTGTAGTTTATGAAAAATAACAAAAAACTAAACAGAAATTAACCTTGATAGTTGAACACTGCTGCATATTCATATGTGACATCCATCTTTATATTCCTTTCGGAACATAGATCATTCATGAATCGGATTCTAAAATACAGACCCTAAATTATAGCCATGATTGGGCTTTGTGTTCCATGTTCTGATGATGAGTAATTCCAATCAAATGAATCATTCTGAAAACATCCTGACGATATTGTTGCGGGAATACATTGGTGTCATAATAATGCAGTTACAAATCTTTATATAATCAGGATTGAGAGGCTGTGTATTTATTTATTTAATTATTAATGCTGCATTTATATTCCCCTGACCATCCTTCCAGGATCTGCTTATGTGGTTCCAGGAACATAAACCTCTCTACATCTCCACTGATGTGTTTCACAGCGTTAACGGTGTGTTTGTGTTGAGTTGAGGTCTGTCCCATTAAACCAAAGAACTTTCCTCCATTTCCATTACTGTCAATAGAGACTCTTCATTTGTATAATAAAGAATACTGTGCTGGACCCAAGCTAAACTAGGCCAGCCATTTAAAAATCAAAGTATTCATATGAATATTTATTTAACTTTTTTTTCATTATTGGTATGGTTTTGTCAAAATCTGTGTTTGTATTTGTGGAGGTGACATTGGAGGGACCGAATATTTTTCTCTGGTGCTGCAGGTGTGTGAAACGTTGGAGAAAATGTGTCATTTTTCTTCACTAATGACCAAACAGTTCTGCATTGGACCCATTGGAGACACCTTAACTGTCAGTGTTGCTGCTGGTTGTCACAGACACAGTTTTCTCTGGAAGATGTCGTAGTAAAGACAAGCAGAGGAGTACAGAGAGATTAGAGTGTCTACAAAACCACTGTGTAAACAAAGGAATGATCTCAGCGAGCCAGGCTCTGGCCCAGCAGCAGTCATAGATAGTCATTTCTTTTTTCCCTCATGTTTGGTCCTTTTATTAAAATGTCTGGCAGCATCTTTGTGTTTTGTTTGATCTGCACTATTTTGCTTCTTTTTTTTCTTTCCCAAAGTAAAGTTCAGTTCAGGCTTCGTGCAGAAACCAAATTGTTGGGCTCGTTGCTCCACCGTGTTTCTAGCTGGGGGGTCACCTCGTCACCTGCTTCCAGTCACTTCACTGTGTTCCATCTTTCAGACGCTCACGATGCAGTCCTACGTTTCAATGCCGCGCCAACAGAGGGGTACGAGAGAGATGTGGGGAATAAAACCACCATCCGCATCATCAACTCCCAGGTGAGTGGACCAGTAATGCGCACACATCTGCCTTGCAGAAGATCATCATTAATGACATAATTTCCACAACTTGCCATTTCTTGGAGGTGTGTGTGTGGTGGGATATATCTCTCTTTCACAGAAAAGATGATGAATATCTTAATGTGGCATTTCAGTCAGGACAGGCGAGGACGAAATAAAGATAAGATGAAAGAAAATGGCTCTTGGGCTTTGTACTGCTGGATTATGTAACTGGGGGCAGCAGATCAAAGCAGCAGGTTGGAACGCCTGGGGCAGCTTCTCCTCCGGAGGCAGGGACTGGGCCAGCCTGGATGACCTGACACGTCCGGCTTTTCCAGAACCAGCCGAGCCCATTTTATCTGTTCCTGTCTGACTGACTGGTGTCAACAAATGTTTGTAGACAGGAAACTACGAATTAAGATGATATTCTTTGTTTTGTAGATTAACGTTGATGTTGATTTCCCTCCTTTCCTCTGCAGATTTTAGCAAATCCAAAACATCGATTCAACACAAGCTCTCTGTATAAGAATGTGGTCTTGGTGGCCTGGGACCCTGCACCTTACACTGTTAACCTACACAAGGTATGCTTTTTAAACCTTATAATCAAAAAGATTACAAAAATACTTTGTTTGCGCCTAAAAATCACTGTTATTTTTTTATTCAGGGATAATTCAGTTTTGGTGTGTAATTTTCTGATGGTTCCAATTATTCACTCGATTTCTTTTATGCTGCAATATTGTAAAAAAGAAACAACACAAACTGTCCTTGTCGGTTTTATTATCACCTTTCAGTTCACGGTCTAAGAATAGAAGCACGTGCTCACTGAATTTACATTTTTCTTGGCATTTCAACCTTTAATTCTCTGCAGGGGCTTTTGAAATACCTCAGTCTCCAGAAGGCTCTTGATGTTTATGGGTGCAGAAGAGAGCTGAACCAGTAACAAATATCACCCTGGAATATAGGAACCATTTAATGAGTCCAGGTTTCATTCTGCATGGTTTTGCAGCGACTCAATGCAGCATGTTATTGCCTATATGCTGCTCTTCTGTGGCCCTTTTCTATACAGCCCTGTCTTGAAGACAGCAGCACTCCATGTTGATGTTGACACAGTTCTGTTCCATGGCCCTTTTGTTTTCAAAAACCTAATTTCCTGAAACATAATGACACAATAGATAGTCCTTCAATGAAAAAGGAAAAGCAAACCTGTAGAGAAAACAAAAGAACAGGGAAAGCAAAATGCACGTGTACAGTTGCAGTGAATGAATGAATGAGTAAAGATTTGTGTTGACCATAAATGGGGAAGGAAAAATAACACTGATGCCACGCAAAGGCAAGTCTGTAAGGTTTTAGAGGTTTAAAAGAGGACGTTGGCGCTGGTCTAATCTGGGGCATCCTAACGCAGTGCTGAGATTATCTCGTGGAGGTTTTACAGTCACATCTCAGTTCATTCCATCATCACATGAGAATAACAGGCTCATGTGGAGCCATCACATCTGTTACGTAGCTCAGATCTGACGGGTCTTAAAATCAATCGTTAAGCTTGGAGGAAACCATGACACAGAACCTGGAGCGATGGTGTCTGGTGAATGGGTGTAGGATCAGCTGTGGGCGTTCTCCTCGGTTATTACTGGGTCCACACTTGACCTGAACAAATGACCCCAATTCTTCATTCACAAGACAAAGACATTTCTATTTTGGGAGTGAATTTGAAGAACTACCTGTTCATGTCATTGAAGACAAAGTGCTATTAAACTGATTTTTCTTAGTGGGTGTTCATCCTCCATTTCCAGCCTTAGCACTACTTTGTTATTCCAGCTCCCATCACGTCTGCCTGTTTCCATCCACGTAACATTACTCACCTCACCAACCTTGGTCCCAGACTGAGGATTGAAGTCCCCCGTTATATTTTCACTTTGGCTCCCGCTTTTTGAAGAGTCCTAACATCAATGTCGTTATGCTAGAGTGATGGCAGTGATTTGTCACACTGTGCATATCAGTCACACACCTTCTCATTCAGTGTTTGTTCTTTATTTTTTCACTATTTTATTGGGATTATGAAGCAGAAAAAACGTAGAGGAGGCATGGTGGTGTAGTAAGTAGCACTGTTGCTTCACAGCAAGAAGGCCTCATGTTCGAATCCCTTCCTCTCACAGTCTAAAGACATTGTCTGTCATTGGTTGTCTGTCTATACAGGCCAGCCCTACACTGATTGTCGTCCAGTCCAGGGTGAACCCCACCTTCTCCCAATGGCAGCTTGGAAAGGCTCCAGTCCTTATAAATATTAGACATAGTTGTTATGCCTCGAACAAGAACCCAAATGCAGTACGACTGGTGAATCAAACTCAGCTTTATTGATGAACACAGTGTAAAATGTTTGGGCTACCAGAGCAATCAGGAAGCAGAAGCTCCGGGAATGCTCGGCGTCAGTAGTGGAAGGCAGTTGGGTTTCCCTGGAGGCAGGCAGGGTCAGCAAGTTGTGTGCTGGAAGGGTCGGTAACTGGCAGGCAGAAAATAGGATCTTGAGATCTTCCAAGGTCCAAGGTGGAAGGTGGTTGCAGGTTTACCGGTAATAAGATGGAGCAGGAGGATCGGGATCAGGCAGGGTCAGAACCAGGCAGACAGAAAGTGCAGGAAAGTGGTGCATAGTACAGAGGACAATCTGGCAATGAGTGTGGGAGGAACCAGGGTTTAAGTAGGGGAGGTGTTCAGTGGGATAGAGGGGAGTGGTGAAGGTGAAGAGGTGTGGCCTGGAGCAATACTGACAGCCAGAACTTGTGACAAAAGTAAAATGTTATATAAAAGGTACATCTCCACATTCTCCACAGTATTTTATTATTATTTTTGCTCAAGTTATCTCCTGGCTTTTGTTCTACTGCATGAGCAACTGGTCAGGAAGCAGCGAGGCGTGACTCCAGATCTGCAGTTATCTTGCTGTCTAATCAGTGTCTTGATATGCTTGACCTGTGAGGGGGATTATCTCAGCAAAGGAGAAGTGCTCACTAACACAGATTTAGACAGATTTGGGAAAAACATGTGAAAGAAATAGGCCTTTTGTGTTCACAGAAATAGATCTTAGATCTCTGAGTTCAGCTCATGAAGAACGGGAGCTAAATATCTCGTTTCTATTTTTGTTTATTGTAATTCCATATGCATTCATTCATAGTTTTGATGCATTAAGTGAGAATTTACAATGAAAATGAAGACAAACCATTAAATGAAAAGATGTACCCTCCTTGTTTTCAGGTTTTCTGTTGGTTGCCCATGGAGGAAGGGTCATTTCAATAGCTGCTGTAAGAAAAGTGTCATTGCAATCATAGGTCAGGAAATATAGGCTGAGATTCTCATCCGAGTGTTTGATGGTGCTGAAAGTCTTTGTCTGCAGGCTGAAAGGAGATGGAAAGGACGATGTGTGATAAAGTTAATAACAAGTGCCCTTTAAACTGCTCCTGGAACTCTACGCAAAACAGGGCGAGTCGGTTCTGTGGCTGTGGTGCAGGAGAGTATGAGGGCCACGGGTGAGGACAAAATTAAAAAAAATTGGGAACAGTGGCCTGAAGGCTGGAGATGCAAACATGTGCTGGGAATGCAGACTGGGCTTGGTTAGGTGAAAAGAGTGAGACTGTTCTGTCCAATCTTTTTTGCTGCAGCAGCAGAGAAAGTAATTAGTTTAGCTGTCAGGAAGCACCACAAGCCTGGAAGAGCTGCTGGTAAAGATATAGAGTCTGTGTGTGCGTGTGTGTGTGTGTGCGCGTGTGTGTGTGTGTGTGTATACCGGGTGGGGGTGTTTTTTATATTAAAGTTGCTGGTGGTGTTGATCTGTAAGAACCATGCTTGAAGGCTGTAATGAAGGATTTGCACAGTAAAGATGATACATGTAGCATCACAAGTCGCCGAAGAACAACTTATCGAGCTGTCAGGGCACGCAGACATTAGCACATCAAAGGTCACAATGATCCATGCAGTCGACTTTTCCTTATTCATTATTTACGAAAAGTACACAGTTATAACTAACAGTGTCATTAAAATATCTACAAATATACAAATATCTCAGTACTGGTGCCACACAGAAATTCCGATTCAACCAGTTGAGCAGATGATAAATGATGCAAAGACTGCAGCGCTAGTTCAGGTAGATATCTCAAAGCGGTGCATTTTCTGGTCAGCTGACATGTCCCATGCTATCCTCCATGGATCAGGGTGGGCTGTTGAAGCCCCTGGTTTACCTGATGATTCTTGATCACTCAGGCTGCCGCCGCTGCTCCGTGCTCCACCTCCCCAGCACCTTCCTGTGGACCGTGTTTCTACAGTCCCCAGTGGTGGGGCTGCTATTCATTCCCGGTAATATCTAAGCAGTTGTCATCAGGAAATGAATAGTCTGAGATAGAGCCTGACGCCAAACCTGCTCCACTGATGCTAAATTATTGATGCTCTGCAAATCATTGGGCTGAATAAAGTTATTAAGTCTAATCCAGAGTTGTGTGACTCATCTGCCATGACATCATCACTCCGGGTGTATGGTTTCTGTGCACATGTGAATCCGTCTTTTTTCTTTTTTTGTAAGGGGAGGATTTCCTCAGGACAAATGGGGTGCTGAACCATCAATCTCATGGGCAGTCTGCTCCATCCTGGTCGTTTCTGTACAGTAACTCATTGTCCGTCTCACCGCGTCTGTGCTTTCATTACACGCGGGACCATCAGTGGTCATCTATCATCCCACTGATAAAAGGTTGTAATATACAGACGGGTTACTGCTGGCCTGGTGTATGCTCTCTGAGGGTTTTCCCCTGTTAATGCCATCCATATTTGTTGGGATCCTTTCATTTCCTGCCACAAAATCGGCCAGCTTTCGTGAATGCACGCAAAAATAAAAAGCCCCCTGTTATATCTTCAATTTGATTCCCGTCCACATGTAGCCCACCGACATTGTCATTGTTATGCTTGTTATGTAACCATTATGTCCTGTTTTCTGCTTTTCTCTCGGGTGCCTTTGGAGGAAGGGTCAATAGCAGGTGCTGTAAGAAAAGTGTCATTGCTATCAAAGTACAGGGAATATAGGCTGAGATTCTCCTCCAAGTGTTTTGTGGTGCTGAAAGTGAACTTTGTCTGCAGGTTGAAAGGAGACAGAAAGGACATGTGTGATTAATAACAAGTGCTAGTGTTGTTCCAGGCTTATACATGGGCATCATTTTTGTGTCTGGTGTTAAATGTTGGATTTGGCTGTCATGGGTAATTATTCATTATTTCTTATTAAATAATTGGATATAAGTACATTAAATCAGCTGGGGTGCCACCCTTCTGAGAAGGTAAAAGATAGCCAATTCTTTACATCAGTCTCATTAAATATACTAAGTTGAACCAGAATTACCACATTAACCTAGTTAAGGTTGGAGGAACTTGAAGTTCTTGACAACAAAGAGGTTGGCAGAATTCACTCTTGTACGAATTGTTGTTGGCAGCTCAGTGCTATCTAGCTGGGTGACTCCTGTTACTGAGCAGAGCCTTTGAGTGACCTGGTGAACCGAGATAAGCATGTTGAGAATAATTAGAAGGGCAAATGAGAGAATAGGGAGAATGAGATTATTTCACCTGTGACTGTGGATGGATTGAATCACAAGATTAACACAGGATAAACTGTTAAGAAACAAGATCCACAGCACATTTCATTGATGAAAACAATGATCAATAGTGACATTAAACCTGGGCTGAGGTGGACCGATGAGACTGAAGGATGGCAGTTCTTTTGGATTATTTTACTGGCAGAGAGTAAAGTATGAGGCACCACTGTTGGCTACAGATTAGGTAGGAAGAATGCAGCTAACTGGAGGAGACACTAGAAGCTGCACTGCCTGCTGTTCATGTCACAGCAAATCAGCTAATTAATACTAACTAAATTAAACAAAGTCCCAACTACTTAATGTCAACACTGACAGCAGAGCAGCAGCATGAGATACTGCAGCAACCACAATATTTACAATAGACTCATTTAAAAAAAAAAAAGAGAGAATGCTCATATATTCCAGAATTTACCTGACTGTCCTCTTTAGCTTTATTTTGAAAAGTTAGAAATGGTGTCTATATTGTATATATTGATAATCAAAGTTAAGTGGGAAAACGTGAAATGGATGTGTGTTCTCTCTCCCCCAGTGGTACGCCAATCCCGACTACAACCTGTTCGGTCCATACGTGGCGCACCGACAGGCCCATCCCGACCAGCCCTTCTACATCCTTCACCCCAGCTATGTGTGGCAACTCTGGGATGTGATTCAGGGCAACACTCAGGAGAACATCCAGCCCAACCCTCCCTCGTCTGGCTTCATAGGTGAGTGGACACATCCAAACATGGCGTCTGCACTCTGTACTTCTGTGATGAGTTGTATGTGTTCAGCATTTTCAGAACCTGGAAGCAATGTGCATTTCAGAGAATGATATATCGGCTTTTTCACAAACACCTTATCTGTGATCAGTCTGCCTCATCAGTGACCATCAGTGCATCTAAATTATAAATCTGGGGAAAAGTTTATATCAGAGAAATTAAATAAATGCTTTGAAAGTTCCGCATCACTGGGATATCCCTCCATGTTTCCAAAACACCCCATTCTACTGCTCCTCCTGACCAGGAGCTCATATGCTTTTGATCAAATCCACCTGGGCTGCTGCAGTGCCAGATCCCAGTTGAGGGGAATTGAAGGCATGGTTGGGTGCATTTCCCTTCTCTTCCAACCCAAGATGGAGAACAAGCAGAACCACATCTTTATCCCATGCACAGACACACAGACTTCATTTATACACTCACTTCATTTATTAATTTGTTATTTATTCATTCTTTAGTGTTACTTTAATATCTTTTATGTCTGAAAGTTGTTACAAAACTTTCAGATCCTGTATAACAGATTGATCCTTCCCATCTGAAATTGCTTGAATACTCCTGCTTGCTTATTCATTAAACCAATAAACAAAAAGACATGTTGTGTGTCTCTATGTGATGTAGGGAGCTTTACTCTTCTTAAAGGGAGTGAATATAAATAAATAGCAGTCCTATTTATTAGTAAATAAATGGAGTGATGTGTACAGCTGATAGGTATGTCCTGCTGCTTCCAGCCGTGTTTAATATAAATAATAATTTAATCAGCCTTTGCATGATGTTTATAAATCATGCTAGAGATCAGTGTTATAACTGAGGAAGAGGACGAAAGATCATATTCACATTTCCGTCAGAGCCGAAGCTTCCTCCTCTTGTGTATTTACTGACATGCGAGAGCCCTAGAGAAGGTCAGAGAAAAGGTCAACACTACATGTGTCAAGACTTAAGGTTCATTTTGAATTTAATGCACAATGATGTGTGGATCCAAACCATGCTAGTAACATTGTAATCAAGCCGCGGACACTAACACTGGAATATAAGTAAAAAAGGCCACCAACCAGACAAAAACAGAATAATTACAGCAATTGTGCAATCCTGTGGCACCTTCATTTACTGTTTCCTGAAATTCACTGGGAGGGCATCAGTTTTTTAGTAAACTTCTCAGAAATTGTGCATTTTTACTGTGAGCAGGTCAGAGAAACGAGGAGACCGTGAACACATCGATCCATTTAGACATTTACAGAAGCAGTAGATGTCTCTGATTGCCTGGAATGAATATTTACACTTGAGTACAGCATTAAAAACATCCATATCAAAACAAGGCAGATGCACTATATGAAGTCCAAGGAGACTTATGAATTATGAATTTTGTTTGCGCTTCTTTAATTCCTGACAAAAGACACAATGCATCATTGATGTAAATAACAATTTCATCTTACATATTTTCTTCTTCCTGCATTTTACCTCTCTGTATCTGTGCCCAGAGAAGGACTTTAGAAAATTGTAGATGTTGGAGACCCTGATCTCAGCTCTTTTTTAATTTTCTTTTGGTGTAATACTGACACTTCGCCTGGTCAAATGTCTACACACCCACCAGAATAGAACAAAATAGCCACACAGAATATTCCAACCTTCACAGGCACGACATCACACATTAAGTACATTTATGTACAGTAAATAGACCGCGGTTTAGTCCACGGTCGCCAGAGGACATGACCGAGCCTGTCCTCCAGCTTCAGGACGGCTTTCCTTCCATGATTGACGTGTTCCTGGTGGACATGGTGTTGGTGCTGCAGCACTGTTTGAGAGCGTCGGTGGAGAGGTGGTCGGCGCAGGCCACCGTGTTGCTGTAGACCCGGCGGTTCAGCTGGATCACTGTGGTCTTTGAGGGCATGGAGGTGTTGCTGTTGTCTGCTGACCAGTGGCTACAGTGGAACAGAATCAGGAAACACTTGTAGAACTGAAAGGAGAAGTGGAAGGAGAGAGAATATGAATGCAGCGATTGGACAATATGCTTCCACAGCTTGATGTCAGATGTCATTTTATATATTTAGGAAAGGTCTAAGGATATCTTTTAAATATTGATGTTGCATTGGTCCCTTAATAGTGATTTAGGATGCCTCATTTTTTGCGTGTATTGTCAACACAATAGCTATAAAATGGGAGGAAGTGTCAGAATACAATGGCAGGCAGATTGGATAATGATCCATTTCTTCTGACAAAAGCTTGTGGAATGAAGGAAACGTAAAACAAACACTATCTGGAATCAGTTATAAAAAAATTCTGCATGGCAACATTGACCTATTTAAATTAAAATGGCATGTGTGAGTGTGTTTTGTCATTTATAAGTTGCTAGCGTATTCAAGAATGCAAGAATGACTATTTGTGTTGACGATGGAAAACTGGGCAGGAATGTACAAATCCAAATGTAATCATTAAAAAAAGATGACCTAAACACATGCAATGACGTGAGTGATTTCCGTTATCAAGACATCATACAGAGCATGCTGAGGCATGCAAACTCAGCCTGATGTATAATGCATTTAGATCTATTTTTATGATTTAATGCAGGGTTTCTCAGATCGTGTACACTCATTTCAGCACACTTAGGATTCACCTTGAGACCTAAAATCAATTTTAGTGGCCGAGAACTGTTCTGTGAAGCTGCAGGTCTTCACTTCTGATGCAGAGCGTGTGGAGATGAAATAACTGCCTCTGTAGCTGACATGGTTGATGGAAACCACAAGGGGAACATGCGAGTGCAGTGAGAACAAGGTAGATGGAGAACAATATTCCACATGGAGGGAGGAACAGTAGTGAGGGACACATTAAATTTTGGCTTTGGACAGCTTGTGGTATTGTTGACTTCCTTCCATTCACTGTTAACAGCCTGAGGCTCATAGTTACTTTTGTAGCCTTCACTGACAGGTGACAAACAGTGTAAGGTCTGCGTCTTTCAGGGTAGAACCTCATCATTTCCTGCAGCTCATCCCTTGAAGATGTGGTTTAAAGTATGCATGAGATTTTCCGGATGTTTCCTGTGCACATCATTTGTACTCTGTCTCAAACCACCTGCAGAGTCAGTTAAACTGACATGTGGTTATGTTGAAGGTAAGACAGTAAATTGGTTTGAGCAGGAACTCAAATCGGGTTAGGCTTATTTTTATTTATACTGAAATGTACTTGTATCCATTTACATCCTGTACATGACTCCAGGGAAGACCATCCTGCAGTCACAATGACATTCTGGTCCACTAAACTCCTTATTCTGCTTTTCCAGGCATCCTCCTGATGATGACGCTGTGTGAGCAGGTGCACGTCTACGAGTACATTCCCTCCATGAGGCAGAGTGACCTGTGCCACTACCACGAGCGCTATTACGATGCCGCCTGTACTCTGGGTGCCTATCATCCTCTCTTGTACGAGAAGAGCCTAATCCAGCAGATTAACACGGGGCCCGAGAGCGACCTGAGGAGGAAGGGGCGTGTCACTCTCTCGGGCTTCAGTGCCATTGACTGTGACATCTGAGATGTTTGATCTCACCCTCTGAGCCTGAACCAAAACACTATGGCCTTTGTCAGGTGACGAAGAGGCGCAATAAAGCCACTGGAGACGGGAAGGCTGAAGCAAGGTTTCAAATTAGACCCATAAAGAACATGAGCCGCGCAGCTCCAGGGAGGGATCATTGCTGTGGCTTTTGGACCAACATGTCTTCATTAGGATGGTTTAGAAACTGCCAGGAAGAGCCTCGGAGGAGGAGCTACAGAAAACACATTCTCTGCTTTAGCTGAGCCATGTTAACTTTGGAGCTGACTGGTAGCAACAGATCAGTGTTTTTTTAGCTAGAGAAGTGAATTTTCAATAACTGGCTGTGTTTTAAATGCTGAGATCGATTCTGTTTTTTTCAATAGTTTGAAAGGATCTCTTAAAGATTATAAAAGAAAAAAAATCATACTGGTGAAAAGCATCATTGCTAAGCATAAACCAAGGTGAATGTCATTAATGCAATACTCAAAAATGTGTGAGAGGTCTTTCTTTAAGGTCAGAACATTTCCAGTGCATGCACACCAGCTCACCATCACTTTTCATCAATGTTCACAGATTTGAGGTGATTCCTCCTTCCATCTCCAAACCCCCCTGACTGTTACATGCCTATAAGACGGAGGGCACTGGATTATCATCCTCATCATTTTTGTTATTATTGTTATAATTATTATTTTTAAGTGAAATTTAAAGGGGCCAAAATGGATTTTCCTCAAGCGGTGCTCGGAATAGTCCTGTGCCTGCTGGTCAACTGAACACTTCCTTGGGTTGCCTTGTCACCGTTTGCATACATGCAGTACATACTGTGGCAGGACTGCAGTAAAAGTGTGGTGTTTTGTTTTTTTTAAATAACTTAATATTTCAGAACTGATCTGGCTTTTCTTTGCACTTGGCACCTTGTCACCAGCCCCTGTTTCTCATGGTTCTCTGTTTATTGAATGTAACTACACCAATACTTGGCGTAATGGCCAAACTCTAGCTGCATATAATTCTTTGTTTTTGTTCTACCACTAATCTCACGATTCCTGGGCCCTCCAATATTGGGCCGTGCCTCTGCAGATCAGAGTGAAGACGACAATAAAAACGGAATTTGTGCTGGTAAGATCATCAGATTTGCTGGGCCTCACAGTGGAATGTTTTTTTTTTTTTTGTTGTTTTCATGTTTACAGATGGTCCATGCCACATCCACAGCAAGCTCAGAGTCTTACAGCTGAGCAACGAGCTAGGTTTGATTTTTCAAGAAAATCTTATCTTTGGTAGGTTTTTATTGTTTAATGTGCCGTTTGGCAATCTGTTCTTGTGCCGTTGGTTGTGGTTCGTAATTTTGATGTGAAAACTTTTAAAAATGCTGAAATATGTGGAATTTGATGGTTCTGTGTTCCAGTAGTATGTAGATGATTCTGGATTCTGGCTTGGAATTATTTTTGTTGGAAAGGGCTGAATATGATCAAAATGTACTGTTAATGGCAAACGTTTAAGGTGAAAGAGGTTTTCACAAACGTTTGAAAAGTTTGTGCCAATTTTTTTATTCTTTGAACATAAAATCGACTGTAAAAAAAGACAATTCACTGCAGAGAATAATTATTTTATTTTTCTTCTTAAACTGAATCTGCAGAGTGTTTGTTTAGATGATGCTAGAGTGTGTTCATAGAGAAAATGCTCTTTGCACAGTAGTGCAATGGTTTAATTCAGAAAGAAACGCTTGGTTAAGTGGCTGTTTAGTAGATGTTTTGTTTGCATCGCAGAAGGTATCAAGAGTTGATACCCAGGCCCAGGCTCAAGTGCGTTGTTTAGCATGCTATGAGAATATTCTGTGACTACAGATCTCAGTAAAGTGTTTGAGGACTGTATCAGATTTTTTAAATGGTTGTTTTAAGGAGATTGGACTTGCACTGTTTTTCAGCTCTACTGTAGAAGATTACACTTTCTTGTTAACATAAGAGAGAAGTGTTGAACCTTTGTGATTGTTAGACACTGAAGGTGCACAGCTCTGAATATTTCGTAAATGTGTATTTCTAGCTCATGACCTTCCAGTGCACAGCATGCAGGTCATGATCAGAGCCGAAAGTCCCAAACTGCCAGCTTTGACATTTAAATAGTGGCTGGGTTTTCTTTCATAAATGATGTTTTACAGATTTTTAATGCATGACTGTGGAACGCGAAATTTCATCCAGCTGCGGTGCAGCTATTAGTAGTACCCCTTGAGCAATTTTGTTTTTTGGTCTCAAAATGGCACCAAATTCTATTTTCAGTTCGGTTTCAGGGCGATATGTTGCTGAAGGAGGAGGTTTCGGATTAATGGCGGGACTTGTATGAGGTGCTACAGCTACTCTCTGTAAGGCACAGGCAGTTTAATGGTCACACCTTAATGTTTAAAGAATGAACACATTATTTCCTAACACACAACACATGTAACTTGAATGTGGAGATAAGAAAAAACATGGTTAATGTCATATTGCCCTCTCAGTCTCTTCTCCCAAAGCCTGATTTCATATCTTGTTTTCACTCAGGATTATGGAAATTTCTGCAGCAGTTGCCTCTGAAACATTGTTCATATTACCTTTTTTGACCAGAAGAGGCCACAGAGGCATTCATGGCTGTATTAGTGTGATAAGGGTCACACTTTTAACAGCCTTCGGAAGTTCCTGCTAACTTTGATTTGCCAGTATATTCTCTTGTTACTACACTTGAATCGATATTTAAATAGACCATTTGTAAAATTCCAACTGTTGCAATTTGTCTTTTTTACTGTATAAATAAAGCTGTTGTAAAAGCCACAGTGTCCTTGATATTCAAACATGGCGGCTCACACATACATGCCTGCGGGCGGGCTCGAGGCAGGTACTCCATAATCTCAGACTGCAGATAAATGCAGCCACAAAAGCTTCTTTTTTCATCTCTGGCTCAAACGATAAAATGTCAGGCACTATTTGAGCTGTAACCTCTATGAGTGGCTTGATAGTGAACCCCGGCTCCTCATTTTGTGCTGGATTTCATAGCACTTTTCATTCTGCATCCATAATTTTTCCCCTGTTTTGGTACAGAGAAAGGCATTCCGCTAAATATTATTTTAATTTACAAACATTATTTAATTTTTGAATGGATATAACTTAATTTTTTTCTGTATTCCTCATTTTTCAGCTGTCTAGCGCTCTGACTCACCTGTTTGTTCATTAGTATATAGATGAGGGGGTTGATGACGGTACTGCTCTTGGCAAGTAGCGAAGGCACCACACTGGCCACAGGACTTATAATGTTGGGTGGTCCAAATGTGGCCATCATGGCCACTACCCCGTATGGCATCCAGCACACCAGGTAGCAGGCCGCTGTGGTCACAACCATGAACAGTATGTGGTACTCCCTCTTACGGGCTGCAGTCTTCCTGATCTTACCCACCTGTGGATAACAGTAAGGGGAAAAGATTTAAATAATGAAGCATTATTCAAAATTTATTGTTAACAGATGCTTAATTGTTCCTTCAAATTTTTGATTTCTAATTTTCAGGCAGAATACAGCTTTTGGTAACTGGAAGATGCGTCACCGCTCCTTTGTCAGCCAGCCCTCTTTACTCCTCCAATCTCTTATTCAGGCAAAAGAATGGGCAAAAGAAAAGTGTCTGAGTGATGTGAGCAGAAAACAAGGATTCCCAGAACTGGGAGACAGCGGGAATGTCAACATCCATGTGCCATTAACAGTGTCTGGTTAGACTGGTACACACTGGAGAAGTTCAAACAGGTGAGTGTCACAGTGGCTCCACCCCACAGTTGAGGAACTCACCTGGTAGTTGACAGCCTCCTTCACCTTCACCACTGCATGTCCGACCAGCAGACGGTAATAAAGTAGTACGGTTTCATATAATGAATGACCAATAAAGGTGTCGGGCTGATGTGCCCGTGGTTGCACAACAGCAGCGAGAATGAGATCACAAACAAATTTGTTATTCACTGGTGGGGGAAGTAAGCGGTCACAATGACAGCTATAAATTCCCTGTGTAGCAGAAACATTCCTTGTTTGTCTGGCACCTACTCAGGCAGCGAGACTGCTGTCTGCCACTTCCAGAATGTTTCATGCTTCTTCTGCCCTTTCGGAATTCTGTCTTGTTGTCATGAGTAAAAATTCCCTGTGATGCCTGCAGGAACTGCACTGTACATTTCCTGTACATTGATTTTTGGTCCGACTCTGCAACTTCAACCCCTCGATCTTGGGGTGAAGCCGGAACAATGGAGCTGTTCCAGTTTACTTGACTTTGTACTCCAACGCGGAAGGAGCAGAACTGAGAGAATTCTGAGAAATATAAAGTCACTGTGTCACAAAAAAGAGTGAAAACACAGCAAGGCCAAACATCCGCGCAAAGCTCAAACCATCACAATCAGCAGGAGCTGTTGCAACAGGCAACTCTCTGGCTCAAAAGCAAAAGCAACAGCAGCTCCTAAGAATCCAGAAAATATGCTGGCCTGACTACTACTGATGAGGACAATAACAATAATAACTAATAATTCAACACCCATATAAACAATGTCATTAATCAATAGCCATACATAGTGGCCATTTCTATGGTAAATGGTATTGAAGCAAAACAAACATTTCTATGTGTCAAAAATTGAAACCACTATGTGCAACAATGTTGACACATTTCCCTACATGACCCATGATAATTATTATTCCTCTAATTTATCATCCCATTCACTCTTCATTAATCTAATTTCCAGGAGACAACATCACCCACAGCTCCTTTCAAAAAACAAAGAGCTTATCTGCTCATTTCTATGAGTGATGCCATTGTGCTTTATTCGTTTTGTTTAGAATTCCATTCTTTCCTGCAGCAATAGAAGCTGTAATTAACTGATAATGTACAGTCACATGTAATGAGTAATTTTTCCAATTTTCATAGGATTCGGTTAGATTTATTAAAATAGCAAGGCCTTCTCTTTGTATTTTATTAAAAACTTATTTAAATGTGCATGTCTACACCTTATTTCTGAAAGTAGAATAAAAAAACAATGTTTGACTCATAACTGACACTTGGGTGTTTGAATTTATATCAGCTGTGTTGGAATTTGAATAAGATCTGTTTGAACCGTAAGGAGGCTGCACCATAGTCATGTCTCAGCTATAAATGAAATGTTTAACATGAATTTGCCAAAGGTGGGGCTCCAGGTTAAGATTGATGTTGATGTGTTGCTATAGCAACTGGGCCTACAGACAGCCAATATATTTCCCAGAACATAATTAGAATGTTGATTTGTGTTATGGGCGATTTCATAAGAAAATAATGTACCATATGACCACAGTAACAAGATGACGCACATTTAAATCATCCTGAAACATTCCTCTCTCAGTCAAATCCTGTTAGCAGTTTCAAAAGTGCAGGAGTAGCTGCTAACATGAGGGGTTCTACATGTCTAATTTAGACCAGCATATGAAGCGTGCCATCAGCAAGAAGAAGCATTTTTTTCTTGTCCTTAGTGCTGCTATAGGTTAACTTGCTGTTTTCGCTGATGTAGGTTAAAATACTACACGTTGTCACCCTATCCACACTGCACATGTGCAGGTTTTTCTGATCCTATAATGCTCAAAGTGCATCTGTGTCAGAGAAGCCTAATTTACAGTACAGTTACAACCCTAATGTTGTGTGAAAATCATATATATTAATTTAAAGATATAAAATTGTATCAAAGAAGCAATTTTAATGGAGTCTCCTTACTGTTAGATAAAACCATTAAAGTACTGTCACTTTAGAAAGAAATAGAGTCTATATTGCTGATAGTTATCTGCTATTGTTCTGGGAAATTACTGACAGTTAAGATGCAGCGAATGCAGGAATTTCTTGTCTCTTTCAAAATTTGACTGCTGGTGAGAACAATTTAGCATTTTGTTTGAATTTAAATGATGCTTCACAATGACAGCTGCTTGGCATCCAGCACATACCAATGCACACGTCCAGCCTGATATCTGCAGCGCATGAGCCCATATGCGCATTTATGCCAGCGCATACCTTGGCAATATTTGCTGAATTCCGGCAGCATGTTAGTCTTTGTGAGTGGGGATAAATTGAATTGTCAATATCTGACACAATCACACAATACAAAATTAATGAAAAATAAATGTAATCTAATTGAATCATTGTGGTCACATATCTGTCATCAAACCTGTAGAAAGTGTATATCAAGGATTTCGATCACTGTTGAACATATGTCTGTTCACGTCTTGCTGTTTTGTTGTTCAGGAGATTAACCAGATCTGTAACAATAATAAAAATACACTTGAAAATAGAGCAAAAGGGAAAAAAGAAATAATTCTTGAATGTGATATCCTACATATAGAAAATAAAGAGTATGGAGACAAAGCCCAGATTCTGGCAAAGGAACATCCTCACACATATTCATCACACAAATGTGATGTAACAAACTGTTTTATTCTCTTTTTCTTCTTCCTCATCATCAAAGTCTGCATATCCTGCAATCATCTTCTAATAGTATTTGGTTATTCATAGCTTGCTACGGTCCAAAACATCTTACAAAAAGACAGGATTAAAATGATTAAAGCAATAAGAATACAGTTCAGTGATATTGCAGCAGCTGACTGTATGGAGTGTGCAAAACAGTGCTCTTCTCTACTGAATAAATGTTCAAAATGACTGATACAGCTGAGGATTTCACTAACAGTTTGTCCTTTGATTTCAGAAGCATTTCTATCATTTAAAAAAAAATTGTTTGGCAGTTAATCAAAATTCCTCTCTTGAATGCTACTTAATCCTTCTATCAGGACACAGAGGGATGAGTGTGCTAGAAGCAGGAATACACAAAAAAACAGCCTCAAGGCAAGTTAAGGTATCCAATTAGCCCAATTGTATGTGCTAAAGAGCCATGTAATCCTGCTGGGCTCACAGTGGTCTTACAAACCTGTAAACAGACCCCAGACCTACACTTGAATATGCACACTAAACATTCAAGTGGACTGAAATTCATGTACCTGTTATGTGCACACCATTGAATCTGCCTTGGTGCAGTCAGATTTTTATCCAATCAGAAAAGAGCAGAGGGAAATTCCTTTGTTCATAGCTTTTTGACCCTGTAGCTATGAGTTAGGCGCTGGACAACAGCCATGGTGAACACATGTTTTTCATTTATTTATATTTAGACCACAGGGCGATGTTACGGGGCTGGGCCCATTATAAACCATATTTCTGTATTTCCTCTTTGAGATGCAAGCTTTTTGTTAAAATAAACAAATTAAGATTGAGTCGGCATTAGAGAATAAATGACACTGCATGAGTGCTTTTCGTGTCATGACATTCTAATTTTTGGGGGGTTTCAGTAATCACATAATAATCTATCTAACAACAACAATAATAATAATGATAATAGCAACACAGAGATAAAGGTCAATATCATCCATCTTCGATCACTGTGTATGAAAACTCTGCTCAATCTTACACCATTTTTTTTGCTCCATTATGGTGAAATAATTTGTCAGCAGGTGCACAGCATATCATTACACTTCAAACACGAGTGAGTGAGACTGACAGCCCTGGAAATCACAGACATATTTGCACGACCATATGATATTTCTTTACCTGTTTGACCGCCCACAGCAGCCTGCTATAGCAGTAGATCATCACCAGCACCGGTATACCCAGGCAGAAGGTGAAGAGGCAGATGATGTAGGCGTGTGACTGGGCCGTCCGGACCGTCCAGGACACCGAGCAGCTAGTCCCTGCCCCCTCTATACCATAACTGCTCCAGCCCAGTAGAGGGGGCACGGTCCAGAATAGAGAGTACAGCCAAGTGCCCCCCACAGCCAGCAGGGGCTTGCGGTAGTTTATCCCTTGTTTGTTGTACACAGTGAGAGTGCTGTAGCGATCATAGGAGAGGATTACCAGAGAGATCAGCGAGACAATCCCTGAGAAAGCAGACAGAGAAGACGTTAGAGTGGGCAGCTCCACAGAAAATCCGCAAAAACATGTAAAAATATGAGCTGTTTAATTCACAGAGGGGTTCCAGAAAAGAGCAGGACAAACAGGAAGGACAGAAAATAGCTCTTTTAAGTCCATGCTTAAAATTAGAGCGAGGGAGGATAAAAAGTCCAGCGTGTTTACATTTAGATTGGGATTTATTGCTTTTATTAAAATTAGAATTTCTTCTCTTTAAAATTAAAAACACATGGGCAAATCAAAAACAAACTTGTTTGACACTTGACATGATATCACTCAGGAACTACTAAGTATTGAGACTTCTTTAGAAATCTAAATGTCAATTCAATGGGCTTTGAAATGCCCTAATGACTAATAACAGTATAAAAAAGAATATCCTGCTTTGGTAAACTGTGTGACCCAATGTCTCTTGTGTTTCCCAGCCATTTTTACTACAAGAGTGACTTTTAAACGAATATATTGGTCAAACCAGTAGCCCTGATTTTCACTCCAAGTGAGTGAAAATCCAAGATCTAGTTTGTCCATGACTGTTTGTGAACACGCTTATGACTCTATGAGAATTCTTCAGACTTTGAATCTGAAGGGAACGGTTTGTAACTTGAATAATATTCATCTAAAATGAATAATATGAAATACCAAAAATATACAGCCTAAGAGTTCAAGGAGAATTGAATGATGATGATCAGAAGTCACCATAAACTCCTATCATCAGCATGTTTGCAAAAACAGAATGGTTCAAGATGTTTTAGAATGATCATGTCAGCACACGGTATCACCATGATACAGATGTTAACATAAGCATAGCCAAAAATGATCATGATTTGCTCTCAAAACAGGCCTGACCATAGGCTCCTGAAGGTGGACTCTGGTATCTGGTACCACGATGTTAGCAGCAGATCCTTTAAGTCTTGTAAGTTCAGAGCTGGAGCCTCGGTGGATCAGACTTGTTTGACCAGCACATCCCACAGATGTTCAACTGGACTGAGATCTGGGGGTTTCAGGAGCCAAATCAACACCGAAACTTGTTCTTGTGCTCCTAAACCCATTCCTGAAACTTTTTTTCTCGCTTTATGCTGGGGTGAATTATACTACTGGAAGAGGTAACAGCCATCAGGTTATATCATTCCCACGCAAAGGTGGGCATGGTCTACAGCAACGCCAAGGTAGCTGTCACCAGGATAAGTACACACTTGGAGCATACTTTGAGGTATTGGCTTCCTTAGATTTGAAACAGCATCAACTGATGATGGTTCACAAGCCCTTAGCATTTCACTAGTCCAAGTCCATAGCCATGTTATGGCTCAACACTGTATGCTCCATCATTGTACACCTCTAGCAAGCCTCTTATTCCCTGTGTGGCTGTTGACACTGCAGAATCTCTAGAATTTCTCCCAGTGCACAGATCATTGTTTGTTTTGTTTTTTTTACTTCCAGGCAGACTGTAATACCATCCATTTTTTTAGCTCCTCTTCCAGTGATAACCACCATCCTGCTGCCTGCTTTATAATTCAGGATCCAAACCCATCAGAAGCAAAGGAAATCTCTGAACGGATGATGTGCTCAGGTCATCCTCAAAATACAATCATGATTTAATAAACACTGACGTGTTTATTGTATCACCCAACAATGTTTTTTATAAAAACCTCTCTCAAGATGTGGTTGTTCAGTACATTATTAGAGAAATTGGAACGTCATCTTATATTTAATGCTCGGTCAAAATGACATGAATCTTTACTGTGATGGCAAATATGCCGGTTTAGTGGACAGCCTAAATAAATAAACTGACAAGATAATTTCCAGGAGAAATAAAGAGAAGAGATTCAATGCAATTCAAAGAGATTCAAAGTTTTGACATTTATCACATCCACACAGGCTTCAGTGCTCTTAGAAGCACTAATATAATCTATTAGGAGTATGTGTTTTTTGTTTTTAACACTGGATGGTTGGCCCTGACCTGAACAACAAGTGGGCAGTTCTGACAGAACCTTTGATGTGAACATTCATGCTTCACAGCTGATATATAGGAAATTGTTGCTCTGCCTGTCAGAGACAGAATGATAGCAAGGGCATTGAGATTTGCGGAGCAAATTAATAACCCGAGCCTTGCTTTATATGGTCTTTTGCGGCTGAACCAAAGCACATTGCCATTATTTCAAGTGCAGCTGGGCCATGTGAACCTGACTGCCTAATACTCTTTTAACAAGGAAGCTACTGAGGGGGAACAAGAGCAGGACCACTGGAATGTGTTGCATGTTCGGAGCATTCTCAGCCTTCATTCAAGTGTGCTGAAAACTTTATTCAAAGACAATTACTGTTGAATGAGTGTTGTGTGAAATGCCCATTATGAGTCCGGGAGACAATGATGGATCACACATGCAAAAAGACCACAGTTAGATGCACCAACATGTAGATTATTAAATGTCCCATTTAACTGACACTTCTGTGTGGAACTGGATTTATTTATCCACAGTAGGATCTTGGGTTGTTGATTAAATACTGCTGTTTAAAACAAAAGTTCTTTATATTAGTCATTATTCGTTTTTCATTTTTCCCCCATTTTTAAAACATGAATGCTCCACTATTCAACAGGTTATATGTGTGTCTTTTTTGAATAATTGTACCCTCAAAAATTGTACCCTCTCAAACCCTCTCAAATCCTGCTTTGTGAAAATCATCAAATGTGTGGGAAAAAAGCATCTTATGGTTCTGAATCATCAACACTGACAGCATGCAATGAGATTCTGGTGTGAATGATCCCATAAATACATCACAGCACCCATAAACACACGAGCTAATGCCACAACACAACACTAATAAACCTAAAAGATAAAGTCTTAATCTCTTTTTGAGAGCAATTCCCATATATATGTACACTTTCTGATTTGTTAATGCAAAGGTTCGGGTAGTGGGAATAAATGAGGTTGTTGATTCATTCTTTATATTACGAAAATATCTGATTTCCGTAAAAACAAACTAAATCTCGAAAAAAAAGAAAACAAATGAGGTCACTGTTATATATGCTGGCATCTCATTACAAATGACCTTTGTCGGTAATCTTGGATCTCGGGGTCTCAAATTCCCATTAAACCCATACTCATACTTTGTACTTTTCCGTGCTACAGCCACATGCTTTAAATATTTCCATTGTTTCGGTTTGCAAAAAGAACGAAACGCGTTGCTTCACCGCTACTTACACCTCCGGCCACTTCTCAAACACTTTTCCAGCACATGAAAAACAGGGTGTCTCACCGAAGCAGGAGTTGATGAAGCCGTACCAGCTGCAGCCGCTGCGCCCCAGCAGCCACCTCCCCCGGATGCTGGACGCGAAGCTGAGCGTGGTTCCGAACAAACACACCAGCATGTCGCTCACGCTGATGTTCAGCAGCAGCATGTTGACGGGCGTGCGCAGTTTCTTGAATTTGCAGAAGAGCAGCAGCACGATAAAGTTGTTGAGGAAGCCGAAGGTCATGATGAAGCCCAGCACCACGGACAGCACGACGAAGCCCGTCGGGGACAGCTTCCCGGTGCCCGCCGGCGCGTCCACCGGCTCCCGGTCATCGCTCAGGTTGAAGCTGCAATTCAGACCAGCTTGACCAGAAAACATGCTGCTCTCCATTCATCAGAACCTGGTTCCACTTTGCGTCTTCGGCGCTTAAGCTCGGTCACTTCTCTCACCTGTGGAGTTTATCAGGAGCGGCACGCACGCTGCTGTTCCTCTGGGATGCAGGAATTGCCACACACACATTCCCATATTAACCAGACGACGACCACCTTTGCCTCAGTGGTCTCCTCCGTTACTGTTCTGAGAGCGCACGCCTTTTCACACCTGGTTCACATGGATTACACAGGTCATTTTCAAACGGCAGTGTGCTCCTAAATGCTGTTCTGTGTTGAGGGAAG
Source organism: Lagocephalus sceleratus (assembly GCA_911728415.1). Taxonomy (NCBI): domain Eukaryota; kingdom Metazoa; phylum Chordata; class Actinopteri; order Tetraodontiformes; family Tetraodontidae; genus Lagocephalus; species Lagocephalus sceleratus. The sequence goes on along the minus strand of CAJVRN010000231.1, from coordinate 16,337,697 downwards.
TCGTTCTTTGGCAAATAAGGTAGCAGTCATTAAGAAGAACTAATCTATAATCCGCACTCTGGGTAAATATTCCCGATGGCTGAGACATGAAGCTGTGCGCTCCGAGCCACTGACCAGCGTGTTTTATAGGGGGGACCTTACGTCACTACACTAACTAAGGAACGCGTGCGTGTGTGTGTGTGTGTGTGTGTGTGTGTGTGTGTGTGTGTACGTCGTGTGTGTGCGTGAACTTTTGCGCGTGTGCGCGCGCAGACGAGCGTTCATATGATTATATCATCACTATCATTATTACTAATCATTCAGTTCTGACATGTCCTCCCCGTCCCTGTCTTCTATTTTGTGATAGCTGCTTGCTCGACCAGCTCAACAACAGCTATCACATTCAAAGCACAGTCACAACAAGAAGTAAGGTGACGTTTTTGTTCTACATGCTACATAGTCACTACCAAAATACAAATTTAACCTACAAAGGACACTTTGGATCACAGTCATATAGGTCTGTTAGGATTGTGAGTGAAGACTTGATTCTTCATAAGGCATAGAATTCTGGTTAGAATTGATTTTGGGTTAGGGCGTAGGGTTAAAGTTAGCATTAGAGTTAGGATTACGCATTTAGTTGTTATGGTGACAGGTAAGGAGCTGGGCAATGGATTATGTCCTTACAAAGACAGATGTATGCGAGGGTGTTTTCCATTTCATTTTCTGCGGTTCATCCATTTTATTCAGACATTAAATAAATTAGTTTAGTCTTTATGTTGAATTTAAATTGCATTTTAATTGCATTTCAGTTTAAGGGATTGTTTCCGTGAGATGAGAAGCTGGGAGCTCATCATGTTTTCCAGAGCCTGAAGGAGGACTCACTTTTTCTGTGAAGTTTACCCATACAGATACAGATTGGCACTGATCACTCTGTGATGATGTTTGAAGGGTTTGATTGCAAGTTGATTAAATCCACCAATAGCCTTTATCTATCACAGAAACAAATATTTCCTCTTTAGAGATTCTGTCTTATCTGCAGCTGCATCAACAGCTACTTTTGCATTCAAATACACTGACAGCAAACCTCAACAAGTATCAACCGTATATGGTAATGAGTGGTGTTGCTCTGTTAACAACACAAGAACTCTAACTGTGAGGGACTTTTGGACCATTAACTGTGTTCCAGATTAATGTTTGCGTTGTGTCAGTGAGACCACGTCCTCCAATATCCAAATTATCCAAAATCCAAATATCATATTTATATTTCACCTACTTCCCATATCACAATTATTGATAAACCTGAAAGTATTTACAAAAGTACTATTTATTTCAGAAAACTAAGACAAACCTTTTAAGTCATCAGTAGTCCAGCCACTGCCTTGTGTTACCCTTAAACAGTATACAAGACCAGCTCATCAGCTACATATTTGAATGTATCATTTGCTCTTTGAAAATATCTTTCAGCAGAAAATCAAAAAGCTTTTTACCTATATTAACAAATACATTGCCAAGGTGATGTGTTGCCAGGGTGATGCAATTCAGGTTGCTTTGGTGATTTAACATTTTTATTGATGCTGTGGACCCATGCAGGGCCGAGGAGATGTCTCTGTCTGTAAGCACTGACTGCCTTGGCCTTGGTCCATGGAGTGGGCTCAGTCCAAGAGAGGGTCATGGGTCCATCTCCCAGTGGGCCCGCCACCTGCAGGATGACTCATGGCTGTTTGATCCAGCAGGGGAAGGCGGGGCGGGGGGGTCTTGACAGCGCTAAAAATATGTAACAGTATTCCCTTACATGATCTTCAGTCTTGAAAATCAGGTTGAACTTCAAAGCCCAGATATTATTACACAGAATTCTGTACAAAATATTTGCTGTGCCTGAGATCACTGTAACTGTCATAATGCACTCAGTGTATCCTGTAAAAAAAACTCAGTTGTAGAAACTGATGCTCCCTAACCAAGCAATAAATCCCATCACTTTTTGTGGCTCCATGCAAGAAGCCAGAGATTATGGAATAGAATAGAATAGAATAGAATAGAATAATAATTCTTTATTGTCCATTGAGGTGGAAAATTGTCTTCAGCTCACCACCAGCATATAAGAGCTCTAAACTCACAAGCAGAACATAAGAGCATAGATAACTAAGACCTAAAAAGGAGGGGGAAAAAAGAAAGCTAAAACAGGGCAGAGCAGTTCAACTGAAGACTGTGGATCATGCTCAACACACACAGTAGTACATCAACAAATAAATTGCCATTCGATACATACATAATATATAAAATATATAATATATAAAAATTGGGGGGATTAAAATTTATTTTAATTATGCCATTTAAAGTTCTAAAATCTAAATAAAAACAGAATGCAATCAAAGCAGCTGACAATAAAAGAACAACACACATCAAATTACCTCTGTTCTTCCTCATCTCTGTTCTTCCTCATCTCTGTTCTTCCTTACCTCTACTGAGGTTGAATTACTGCTTGTATTTCCATCCTGGAGTTTTCATGGCCTCTACTTTTGGATTATCACCTCAACAATAAACCTCTCTGAAAATCTTTCCACCTCCCGGACCTCAATCTTGTCTGATCCAATTTACAACATCTAAAGTGCTTTACATTTAACCTCCTAAGACCTGGCATCCACATATGTGGAAAGATTTTGGGTCACCTATAATATAAAAGCTAATTCTTCTTAGTATGGGACCAAATGTCCACATACATGGACCCATAAACATTATATTATTACAAATTTAGATTGATTGTCCCTATATGTGGACATCATTTTCCCCAAAAACCAGTTGTTTCAAAATATTGTTAAAACATGATTCTCAGTCTTTATACTTATCAGGTCCCAATAATCCCAAAGAGCAAAGACATATTAAGAATGTATATCAAAAAAGAGCTCGGGTCTTAGGAGGTTAAATAAGGAAATAATAATAGAATAAACAGACAAAATACAAAGCAAGTTCTGGAGCTGCTAGAGGGGTGTGATCAGCTCACTGTTGAGAACTACACTCTTGGAACAGAAACTGAACAGAGGAACACACAGTTCTGTTGACTGGGACAGATAAGAGTGAAGCCATTGATGAGTTTGAAAACAAGCATCAAAACCTTACATTCTAAAACACACAGAAAGCCAGTGGAGACAGTGAAGGAAGGGCTTATGTGATAACATTTTGTTCCAATTTGTACTGATTGGAGACACCACAGGAGAGGCTCTTAATCCACACAGCAGTGGTTGCAATCATCAAGCTGGGAACTGAAAAAGGCTTGAATTTCCCCCTCAAGACAAGCTAGCAGATGGGGTTTGATTTGACACTATCTTGGCCCCAGATTATTTACAGGTTCACAGAAATAAACACCTGTATCCATAATATTTGCTGTTCTCTATGTGCTTTCTTGTGGAGAGGGGTGATATTACTGCATTTCAATACTGCAGCCAGATTGATATGAAAATCTTTTGTATGTAATGGCCACAATAACAGTAATCCTCTGTATTTAACCATGTTGATGGCCACTGAACTGTTCCCGGGGATCAGATCTAGATCTGAAATCAAGATGGTCAGGGCACTGACAAAAAATTATCTTTTTAATACAGCCAGGCAAAATAACTCACAAGTAAACCCTAAACTGAGATTGGAACCCAGAACCACTCTGCCGTGTGGCGCCAATCCCTGAGCTACTGCGTTTGTCTTCATCTAAAATAGCATTTTTGTTCATCTTGTGTATTCCAGTGCCATTTTTTATGTTTGAGTGTAACACAAATAAGTAACATGTGGATAACATCTGTTCTTAAAGTGTAAGATGTTGTTAATGTTGTTCTTGATTTACAGTTCATTTACAGTTTACATATGAAGCTGAGTATAATAAAGTCTTGGTCACACCTATTTGATTCCCATGCACAAGTGTTGCATTTTTAATAAATCTATAACGAATAACTCATTACTAATAATTAATAATTCATGAAAATATTTAATATTTTTACAAAAGAAAATGAAAGCAACCATTGTGTTTATTTATAGAAATAAACTAACAACCTAATTACTTAAAAACATTGGAAGATGTTTTTAAAAGGAATGAAATTGAGAATGAATTACGGTATATAAATGTTTATTAGTGCTGATTAAGAAATTCATGGAAAGTAAAAAGAAAAAATATTCTAACCCCTATTGCTCTGAGTTGTCTTTTTTTCGTTGTACAGTAAGACCGAGAATGTCCTCAATTATTTTTGGAATGTAAACTCCCGTCATGTTAAATATCAACAACATTTTATTTGAAGCTTGGTTTCTGGACTGTGGAAAGTTTTATGAATGAATCAATGAGTCTTTGTCTGTTGAAAGTAAATGTCCGAATTAAATACACAATTTGGAACTAAAGTGTCAGAGTGCAGTTAACTGTAATTGTGGGACCACTAAATCTTCATGGTTGCATGATGTCCGTGACTTTATATTAAACAAAATAAAAATAATATCGTCAGAGACCGCCACCGCTGAATAAACGTCAGCCTCTGTATGAAGAAGGCTTCATAATCGAGCTCGGAATAGTCGCTCATCTATTTATCGGCCAAACTAACTCCGTCATGTGTCCATCTGTCTACATCTTAAATGCATATCTATTTAATTGCCCTAAGAGATACATTAATGTTCTTCTGGTGTGGGATTAATTTATTTCGTCTTGAGCCGAGTCTACCTACTGAGGTAAAGTTCGCTGTGAGTCTAGTCATTTGCGAGTTAGCCAGCTCCAGCTAAGTGCTAATGTGCTGCTAACCCCCTGACTTCGTCGTTATTTACGAGACGCTGTCTAACTCCTCTACGTCTTTAACTTTGTCTGCTCAGAAGGTGTCTCCTGTGTGTTTTGCACCAAAACACGCCCGCAAACGTGAACGTTGTCGTGAGCCAGAGCGCCTTTTCCGGCGCTACCTGTGTGTAGCCGGCTAGCCACGTAACCTGCCCCCCCGGTGTTGACATGTGTCGCCCAGCCTGCCTCCCCCGGCTTACTTCTCCTCTTCTACCGTGTCCCTGACAGGCTGCTCGCTTAAGTGCACACATCCGGAACAACAACAACAACAACTCAGTCATGACGAGCTGCCGAGCAAAATGCTGCATGTGGACTTAACCGTGTGGAAGCCTGGACCCCCGGCTGCATCGACCGAGTGGTGATGATGATGCGGGTCATCTGGTTGATAGCAGGATTAAACAGAAGAATGATGAAGATACTTTTGGCCCTCGCTTTGATTGCCTACATTGCCTGTAAGTACATCACTGAGTTGTTACTGTCAACAACTTCTCAGCAGCATTGTTGTTGTCTGCAGATGGGAGCTCGTCACAACACTGGGGGGTCTGGGGGGGGCAAACACAACTGAGTGCTGACATTTAAACTTCTGCAGGTAGAAGCCAGAGATTGTTTTTTTGAGGATGTTTTTAGTGGGGGGTAACAAGACATCATAATAGTGATCATGAATATTATTGCAATTGTCTCAAAATGAAAATCAACATCCCAACATCTGGTTTAGTTTACCACACTGGTATTTATTGTTTTCTTGGTCTATAAAACCTAAAATTGATTGATTTGATTTGAATGAACTATATTAAAATACTTCATTAAAGCAGCTCTGAAAAGGTTGACAAGAAATTCGGGTCATTGTTGTCAGATTTATGTTGTGAGTTCCAGATTTTAAGGCTGAAAAATAGCTGTGGTATTAGTGACAGTGTAATACAAATAATCAATTAAAAACCACTTCCACGTTGAAGAAGTTAAACTGGCACTTTCTTTGGGATATTATTTTCTCTGTCAATATAAGATTGTTTACCCAGAAGAACTTGTCTTCTCTGTCTCTCTATTTCTTTATCTCACTCTTTTTTTTCCTCTTCCTTCTTCCCCTATACAAACAAAAAGGAATAAGTGGGTTGGTTAATCAGTCACAAATGTCCTTCCATGTGCATGAAAATAATAATATAAATGGGCAGGTCACCTAAATCTCTTTAGTGGTACTGCTGCTTCTAAACATAGAATGGTGTGCTGACCCAATAAAAACTTGGGAAGCACTAACCTTGTTAAAATCTGCACACATGTATATGATTGTCCAGAATTGGGTAGAAAGGATTTCAAAAATGTTTTCGTTTCCTTATTTCAACTGAACATTCAATCTTCAGCTTAGCAGGATGTTTCAATAATTTCATTGTTTTCAGGATGGTTTTCACAAGGAAAGAGATTATTGTAAATTGTTTTCTTCTAATTTTTTTATTCATGCTGTGCAATTTTTTTTTAGAAAAAGACTTGCCCTGTGTGTGCTGCAGATTCATAAATATAACGTCTTGTGTTTTTCTCTGTTTTAGCTGTCTGGGGAACATACACAAACATGAGGTACAGTCACGACTTTTTACTATCCAACATCTTTTAAAATCAGCTAGAGAGAGAGAAGAGAGAGAGAGCAATATCTCTTCGGAGGCCTGAGCACAGATGGAACGACGGTGCAGCTTTGGAAGTCCTGTCTTGACGCAATAGTGGTTATAGATCAACATGTGTTTATCAAAATGAGCCATTCTGCGCACTGTTGATTGGTAGTTAGCAATGAGCAGTTCTGAGGAGAGCTGGATGAGAGTCAAATTTATCTTCCTCCTCAGGAAGCTTGAGGAACCAAGCAACATCGACATTTAGCTGTACTCGACGTTTTATCGTAAAATGTAACATTTCCAAAGGTTGATATCCAGCACATCCGGAGTTCTCGTTTCTAATCTGAGCAGCCCAACAGCAGATGTAACATGATCACAGCATCTGACTGTGCTGCAATTACATTGCCACTTACATGACCATTATCCAGCACATAAATGGTGCTCTGTGAGGTGTGACGGTCTTGATGAAAATAAAAAGTGGGTAGAAATGCAAGAGAAGGACAAGATAAGGTGGTGATGATGTCAGACTGGATGAGTAGCAGAATATGTTGAAATACAGCCTGATAGCTTAAGCAATTCAAATTGTCTAACTCCTGGTGCATTTCTATACTTGATTTGCATTCAGCTTGTGTCAGTGCCAGATTAAATTATTGTTTTTAACTGGCTTCATTTGTTCACATATCAAATCTCCATCCAACTTTTCTCTGCCTGGGTTCAAGGTGGGGACCTCTTCCTCACCTGCCCTGGCCTTTCTGTTCTTGGCATCAGCCTGGTTTAGGTGAATTGAATTAACCTTCACCTGCACATACTCAATTTCTGATGTATTCTGTGGAAAATCTCAGCATTGGTTGTTCTGCTGAAGATCAGATCCTTTACTTCAACGAAAAAAATCTTCATGATTAGAGGATCTTCTGTCAAAGCTTTATTTTAATTATTGTATTTCTATCATAGTAGGAGAATGTCTCTGTGACTGGTCTACACAGTTTCTTTTCTTACAAACAACCATAGTTAAGGGGATTATACATACAGCTATCCTTATAGATCCATCCTAGTAGCATGTTGGAGCACCCTAAGGACCATTGAGAATTGGTGGTACCAGTAATTGGAAAATAGAAAGTCTACAATAAGATGGTAGAGATTAGAGTAGACAATTGTTGATGAAATTCAAAAAGGGACTATGGTTAATGGAAATGGATTTGGTTGTGAGCTAATGAGGGTTTCAGTTTTGCATGGTATGTTAGGAGAGTCAACCAGCCATTTATTTATATTTTACTTCTGTCTTTTCCATTGAGCATAATAATTATTTTCGGCCAGTGCAATGGCACTCATAATGAAAAGTCAGAGGTGGTGTGGAGAGGAAATAGTAGAAAGGTCATCTGACAGAACAGTGCAGGTTGGAGAGGGATGCTGAGGCCATAAAGGAGCCTTAGCCACTCTTCCGTGACCCCTGATTAAGACTAATTAACATGTTTGTAGAGCCAGGATGAATAAACATTGTCTGGAGCTTTGAGTGTAGGTGCTTTTTATCAGTCAAACCTATTTTTGTTTGGTGATATATCCACTGTGAAGGATTCTCTTTTGGTGGAGCTGAATAGAAGAGTTTCATGATAATGCGAAGGTCCTGTTGGAAACAGTTTTAGGGGTCATATCTGTTTCTGTCATGATGCGGTCTGAAGTCCGCTTATGAGTGGATATAGACATTGTTGAAGTTGTGTGTTTCTTTGATTTCAGATGTTCAGTATTGTAGTAGTTTTTTTCACTAGAGGTTAAAAACTTGGAAATACACTTTCTGTTCAGGTGAAAGAGGCCCTCGCTGGAATCACAACAGAGAGATTGAATATTGATACAATTTTACCTTTTTAAAGGAAATAATAATGTAATTTCAGAATCAGTGTGTAAGTGGACAGAACTAATTGTGTTCTTGGTCCGAATGTGTGTCCTTGGTCCAAATTTCCAACATCGATACACAATTATCCACTTCTTTAATGTTGCACTTGGCACTGTTGCACGTTAATCAGGATGGCCGGTTTTAATGTCCATCCATCCATCCATCTTCTAACATTTTTCCCTCTGCGGGGTCAATGAGATTTATAGGTTCAGATTCAGATAAAATTTTATTGATTCTTTTGGGCAGGTCCCCTCATGAAAATTGTCTTACCAGCAGCATGATAATGTCATTTAAAATATACGAATTGGCACAAAAGGAAAGCTTTAAGGATAGGAAAAAATAATAAATAAAACAAACTTGCTTATATAAATAAATAGTAGGTGTAACTAAAGAATATAAACAACTATGAATACTAAGGTTAAAAAAATCTTTATTGCATGGTTATCCTTGTGTTAGCATTTGTGTCAATGCTCTTGAACACTTCAGCTCCTCCTCATCCTCCTGTGTCCTTCTATTTCTCCTCCTCCCTCTGAGTGAAGAGTTTGAAGATATTGGGGACAAAGTTTTTTTTTTAGTCTGATGGTTTTACATTTGAGGAGGAGCAGCCCATCACTGAAGGAATTTCTCAGGTTGCTGATGGTAGTGTAGGCATTTAGTTGTTGATTTATTAAAAAAATACATAAATAAATTAGTTTTATATTTGCAAACTATTGAGAGAAAATTAAATGCTTGTGGGTATTTCTTCAGTTGTCTCAGCCCTCCTTTCATTGTCTTTGTCTTTTCCTTATTACAGATCTATCCAGGAGGGAGAAATGAAGATTGAGCAGAGAATTGATGAGGTGTGTTTGACCTGACTAAGTCAACATTTCAATATGCTGTCCTTTGTTATTCTGGGGAGATGTGATATATATGCACAATATGGCGCATAGGTTTGATCCACATATATGTTTTAAGCATGCATGTGCCTTTCTAAGAACACAGTTTCTCATCTGTAAGGTAAGAAAGCCTTACAGAAAGATGGTTAATTTAATTTTAATTAAAATAGGTTTTTATTATATTATTAAAGTTTGTTTTTTTTTAATCATGTTTATGTATACCAGTGTGGTTTACATTATCAGACGTCAATTATTAAGCCAACTGTTTTGCTATGATATAGGAGCTTTTAAGGTTGTGTTTGAACACCAATCTATCAGAGATAACCTGAAGTGCTTGTACTGATATATCCTTGTAAAAGTATCTGCCAACAAAATAAAGCCATAGTCACAGCTCTGTATAAATTCAAAGACATTTCCAAACACAGCAGCATATGCTGGCATGTACAAGGACAGACATGTTTACATATTCATCCAGTAATCTTTCCAGAGTTCTTCATGTGACATCAGCAGGCGTCTTTACCCTCAAAAGTTCCACATGTTGGAACCATATTTTTGAACAATAATAATCAGTGACTAATACATTTAAATCCTGTTTGGTGAATGTGACTATTTTTACCATCTTTAGGCTGTGGCCCCTCTCAGAGAAAAGATTCGGGATCTGGAACAAAGGTGTGTATCTGTTGATTCTGTTAATACATACTCAGCTGCTATTGTTTCAGTTTTTTCCTTAAGAGTTCATGTATCATAAAACTAGGGTAGATTATTAATCTGTGCCATCTCAGTGACATGAATTGATCCATAGGAGCAGGCATGAACTCTGTTTAAGCTCTGGTGAGATTGAAAAGGAATAGACCATATTTATCAGCCTTGTTGGTAGTTATGTAGTTATACCTAGTCCTTACTAATGGGACTGGACACTAGGGGTCGATACCTTTCTAGGTGTATAACCAGAGTAGATGAAGTCCTCATTGTTTGAGGTGTGATGTGCACCAGGTCAAGGTGTGACTGTTGTGTGTGTGTAATTTTTCCCTACAATTTTGCACTGATAGCTTCATTTAGATGTAGTCATTCATGATGGGTTGCTTTTCCAATATTATATTATGCAACAGAAGTCTCTTCTGTGCAGAGTTCACGCTACTGCTGCATTGAATGGAAAGAGGTTCTGTTTGTTTTGTCTGTGGGATTAACTTTTGTTTGTTTGTTTGTTTTTTGAAAACCCAGCAATAACATTAGCTGCCATGACCTGAATGATTACATTTTCACATACAAAGCTGGCCATTCTAGAAGGAATTGTTGTTTTCTTCTGGCATCCCATAGCTGAGTTTTCTATTGTTAATTAAATCCATCACCTTTTATATCTTGAATAGGTTGCCAGGTTGCCATCCAAGTCCCAGTTGCCACGTGCTTCCTCTATAGACCAGCAAGTTGCCAGATTAATTCTAAACCTTTTAAAGTTAATCAATTCAATTTCATCTTAAAACCCACTGAGACACTGTAACTTGAAAGAACCATTGACCGACAAGTGATGTAATTCTGTTCTCTTGATGTTATACAAAAATGATCAACAACATTTGGTCACACTGAGAAGGAAATTTTCTTGGTAGTAGATTAAGTACCATTATTTGACAAAAGCACCAACCCTAGTAGTAGACCAAGACACTTTTAGTAGACCAGTCTCTGCTCTGCATGTTTTCATTTCTTAATGAAATCTTGTTAAAATTCAGGTCATATGTAACGTTAATAAGCCCATGCTTACACATCCATACATTTTAAGTGAGTGTTAAATCGATGGCCAACATAAACTGAGTCCTTGTGAACGATGTATGACACAGTGTCAAATTTTTCATGTTGCATGTCTCTTCATCCACACATTACTGATTGTACTTCCTTCCCTCTATCTTTAATCATCTTTCTCCTCCTCATTCTCTTTCTCTCTCTTTCCCCCTCTCTCTCTCTCTCTCTTTTTCTGTCTCTCCACAGCCTTTCTCAGAAATATCCACCTGTGAAATTCCTCTCAGAAAAGGACCGCAAGAGAATCTTGGTATGAGGCAACCATATGAATTTATGTATACACAGACTGCTGTGTCTGACACGATTGTTAACAAACAAAGAACACTTCAGTACAAGCTGGGTCTGCCTTTTGTGCATGAACATGGCTTTGCAGGCAGAAAAATTCATTGTTGTCCATTTCTGCTGCTGGTTAAGAATAGATTATCAATAGGTTAGACTATATAACAACTAAAATGTGTGAAATCCTACATTTTTTGGTGATGGTGACTTTTTAATAAGTATTTATTTATACAGGATATACAGTGTGGGCTGTTTTCAAAAAATCAACAAACCATCACATCAACATTTCAACAGGGCTAAAATTTTGTGTCTCATTTTTTTTGTGTGTCTGTCAAAAATTTAACATGGCGTGTACTGCACTTCTCTTCAATAGATAACTGGTGGGGCTGGATTTGTGGGGTCCCATCTTACTGACAAGCTGATGATGGACGGTCATGAGGTGACAGTGGTGGACAACTTCTTCACCGGAAGGAAGAGAAATGTGGAGCACTGGATCGGCCATGAGAACTTTGAGCTCATTAACCATGATGTGGTTGAGCCTCTGTATATTGAGGGTAAGTCAGTCAACAGATAGTAGGAGTAGGTAGGCTTGAACCTGCAGGTTGGCATATCATAATCATTTCATTTGAATATGTCTTTATGGGCTCTAAAAGATACAAAGCCACATATCCAAGTCTGGCCATTCACATGGCCTCATTTTAGTTGGATAAAAACATTGTTGCTCAGTGTATTAAGGTTAGTCTTACAGATTACATTTGATTTAGCTGTATAAATCTTGACAGAAGCAGGTTGTAACTAATGTGTCAAAATTGTTTTAGGATGCCCACTTTTCTGTGTGTCTGTCTACTTTCACTGTTGTGAGTTACAAATGTGAGTGGGATCCTGCAAAGACGTTCTAATCCTGGAATTTCAAACACAAATCCAAAAAACAGAGTGCTCCAGACTGAAAACCAAACCAGCAGTTTAGGATTAGGCAACCTGACCTCATTTTTAGTTATAGAGCTCCTCTATGTTATCAGCAAGAAATTGAGGTCTTTCAATCAGCTGGGATCAAACTTAATCTTTTCTTTATTTGACCATGAAAGGGTTCACCTCTGCTCACAGACCATTGATTGCTACCCCCCTCCCCCAAAAGAATAAGCGCAGAACTGGTGCAGTACACTCCAAGATCTGATGTCATGCATTTGGCAAACTTCAAGTGGTGTACAACTTTAATTAACAATAATCATTTGGCCATTTTGCATTTTTTTTTGACCGATGCACAAGTATTAGATGTACAAATCTCCTTGACCCGGAGAACTCTGTTATTGATTTCCATGAAGGACAAACATGCAAACAGCCTTAATAACATCTCTGTCATTTCAAAGTGGTGGCAGCCACAACTACCAAAAATGACAAGCTGAGCATCATCTTTTATGTCAGTGCTCTCAGCTACAGCCAGAGCAAATCATCACTTCAGTCATAAAGTTTTCTCCTTTGTCAGTAAACAGCATTTCCACTTGCAGTTGTCTTACTCACCATATTATTTCCTGCAGCTACATCATCTGTTTCCTTCTTTTTGGCCTTCTGACAAATGTTATGAACCTTTTCTTGTATCTCTGCTCCTCTTCCTTATCTTCTTTACCTTATCCTTCTGCCTACTTATTAATCATTTAATAATTTTCAACTTTAAAAGTCATTTCTTGACAGCAGAGGTTATAGTGACCCCACATTTAATGAATAAATAGGTACACGAATCAATATCAATTTCCCAGGTTTCTCATGAAAATATCTGTGCTCCTGATGTATTCCTGCAGATAATTTATGTTAGTTGTTTTTTGACCTGTTTTGCTCTGGTCATGGTTTAATGGTAGAATCACGGATAAAGTATATTATTAAAACTGTGTTATAAATGCTGCTTAACTCTCATTTGCATTTGAAGTCAGGTAAATTGCAGGAAACATTCGTCTTCATCCTCAAGCAGCGTTTTAATTGCAACCGCTTTCATTTTGAATGTTTGCCTTTTATTTTATACTGATTCTTTTTCTACAATCTTGAAGTTCTAAAATTTGGTGTCAGCTGAAAAAAAGCTGCTTGTATCCAAAATGGAGAATAAACAATACTTTTTGCTGAAACATTTTGCATTTGATGATGATATATGTTTACCTTTTTTTTTTTTTTTTTTTTTTTTATGTAGTGGATCAAATATATCACCTGGCATCTCCAGCTTCACCTCCAAACTACATGTACAATCCCATCAAAACTCTTAAAACCAACACTATTGGCACTCTTAACATGCTTGGTGAGTACTTAGTGAATGTGTGTTTTTCTCATGCTGCTTAGTTTAAATGAACTGCAGATGACTGTTCTGTGGATCACCTCTTTCCCTGGTTGAGAGTGAAGACCCATCAGTTCACCATGAAGGGAACTATGATTATGTTGTATTCTATATCTCTCAGGACCATAAACGCTCAGATCCAACTTTGTAAACGCAGCCTGGCAACAGTGACCCTGTGTGGAATATTCTTATAATGCTTTAACAGATGTTTAATGAAAGTCCACTTGATAACATTGTGAAAACATTTGCTTATATGTTGTTGTCATTCTGTAAGGCAGTGATACAGTCTTCTAATGTTTTTTGGTTTTTTTGTATGCGTGCATGCATGCAGGGCTGGCTAAGCGTGTGGGCGCCAGACTACTTCTGGCTTCTACTTCTGAGGTTTACGGAGGTAAAACAAAAAATGAATGTCTCGAAATAACATCGAGTTCTGCTTTTCTGTGTTTAAGGCTACACCAGGTTGCCTTACATAGTGATGCAGGCATCTTCATTAATCTTGGAAAAAGTAAAAGCTGTGGCTCAGACCGTAAATTTCTTATCTTATGTGCTTAAATCTTACATTGACATCCTGTATTATTTGAATGCACTTTTAAGACCCGCACATAATAATTGATAAAAGCAGTAATGGCCCTCCTCTCTGATCCAGACAGCTTTATGCTGTGTGACTAATTTTATCTTCTCTTTTTGTTTTATTTCTTAGATCCAGAAGAACACCCACAAAATGAGGAGTACTGGGGCCACGTGAACCCAATTGGACCTCGTGCATGTTATGATGAGGGTAAACGTGTAGCAGAGACCATGTGTTATGCCTACATGAAACAGGTATCATCATTCGTGTTGTGAATTTATATGTAATTGTGATTTATTTCAGATAATAGGAGCATTATCATTTTACCCCAATTACACTTTTTTTTTTATTAGTTTCTCCAATTAATTACATTTCTACCATCCTCACACTAATTTATTATGTAATTCCATTTTTGGGTTGAGTTTTGCCAAAGAACCTTCAGTGCTGTTTCTGTTGGTACAAGTTCTAGCTTTTCCTAAGTTACTGCCTGTTACTTGGAAGAGCTGATATTTCTCCTATTATGAGTTGATTGACACCAGCCTTTGATGATCAGATATGACTGACTTCTCTTGCCTTTCCTCCAGGCAGGTGATATTTATTTATCTGCCTTGTCTCTTTCTCCTGCTCAGCTGCTCATTATTATTATTTTTTTCACACCTGCTGGGATGTTTCTTTGGAAAAGTCACCTTTCAGTATTGAACTGTCAGTGGTTTATGTAAGACAAGAGTCATCATACATAACATCTACTGTCATTTTATCAAAATTCATTAACATTACAAAATGATGAGTGTTGCTTACACTGAATCAGAAGGCTTCACAAATTTCACCTAATCATTGTCTTATTGTGTTGTGTGTGGATTTACTGTTATGTATTTCTTGGTGCAAACTGCTTATGCAGAAAAATGTGCTTGATTAGTGGAGATAGTCATGTTCTTTAAGCATTGATACTCATCTACAACTCACAGCTTATACCTTTATGGAGATATGTTCTTGTATGATTATATATACATACACACATACACACACAAAACAGATATTGTATACACACACTTATCCCCCTTTGGCAACCTCTTCATCATGTTGCCCCCATTGTGTCCTGATCCTTCACAAGAATTCAAATTTGTTCCTCTTAATGAATACATTTGCTGGTTTTATTCACTGAACTGCCTATTCAATATTTCAAGGAAAAAAATCTTCATGGTTTTTATGCTTTTATTCATATGTGGTTCACATTTCGATGGTAGTATCCAAGATAATTAGATTGATGGCCTTGTATCGGAATGAAAGTCATATATCACTATAGAATAATTCTACATCATCAGACTCGTTCTTTCTTTGCTTGACAGATGAGAGCCTTTTGTATTTCCTCGATGTTGCTCTCATTTCTGTCTAGATTCTCACAATCTGCAGTTTCATTCTGCTCCACATGCCTGCTGTAAATCTTCTTTGGCAATATCTCAATTAACATTACAGAAGGAAAATTCATCATCATGCAAATTATCTCCACATTAGTTGTATAGCATATGTTATATACACTGCACTATATATATACTTGTGTCTGTAATGTGTGTCTGTAATATGTAAATGATGTACAATTATGTGTGTATTTATGATATGCATAGATAGTTTAAGCATACATGCCAACATTGTTGAATACATGATATACATGTGTACATGTGATAATGGCCAGGGCTCCCAAGAACATTACTTGAATAATTGCAAAATAGCTGCAACATCTTTACAGTCTCAACTGTGGTGTTGACTATAAAGCACAATAAAAGACAGAATGTTAAACACTAATACTAAAACCAAAGCAAAACATTGTGACTGTGTAAATTATTTAAAAAGCTCCCTAACCTCTTTTTTTCTCACAGGAAGGAGTAGAGGTGAGAGTAGCAAGAATTTTCAACACATTTGGCTCCAGAATGCACATGAACGATGGACGTGTTGTCAGCAACTTTATCCTGCAGGCTCTGCAGGGGGAACCTCTCACTGTACGTGGTTTCAAGTTTTTCCTCCCAATATGGCAGAAAGAATAAGAGTAATGGTAAATTGAATTATAAACCTGCATCAATCTAACTAAGCAACTGTCATGAATGCAGGTCAGTTTTATTATTGAGTATTTTGCAATATTTTGAATAATTTAAACAACAAATGTAAAGGTGCTTATGATATAAAGAACAGTAATTGAAACATTAATCTTTTTATGTTTATTCTGGTGAAAATAGCCTTATTTATTTCTTCATGTCTAATTGTCTGTTCACTTTTGTACCTCAGAGCCAAGCATGGCTGCCTAATTTCCATGTTTGTAAAATTTGCCACAGGGCCATGCCCGTTGTTATAATTATCATTCCTCATTAGAACGCTCACTAGAGCTTGTGGATCAAATGGGAAAATATGGCTCCAGCCAGTGCATGTAATTGGGTGCACCAGGGAGATTTATCTGCAGCAGTCATGTCATGAGAACATGTAAAACAAGGTGTACAACTGGAAGCACTGGTAAAGCATATAATGAATGCTGACAGGCTGACAGTAGCATGCATTTTTGATCCTTTTAAATGTAAGTTCTCCTGTAGGAGTCAGATTTCAGCCTCCTCAGGTCTATTGGTACACATCTTTCTCCTGCCCTTTTGAGGATGGATCATTAATATGTTGCATGTAACCTGTTGTAATTATATGTATGTCTTTGATGTTGACTAAAAAATATAATTGAGAAGTATATGTAGAAATTTGCATGTATTCTGCAGAAATGATGATTCCGTCTGGTTTTAGGTGTATGGTACTGGGTCCCAAACAAGAGCATTTCAGTATGTGAGGTAAGGACACCTGATTTCTCCAGCTTGGCTGCAGACCTGCTGCTCTAAACTTTTCCTCCTTGTCTTATCTGTGTTAAGAAACAACACATTTTTTTTCTGTTCAAAACACAGTAAATTTCCCTGTGCTGTTTGAAGTGACCCAAAGGTGTGCATATGTGGATATCATTGGGTTCTTGGATTTGTGAAGCCAGAATAATGTGGCGTGCTATCACACCAGCTCAGACTTTGATGTTGGTTATTAAATACCAACGGTTGCTCGCCTTTCTACCCGATAGTGCGAGTGTACGTGGTGTGATATGTATCGGTTTTTATGAAGGCACTAATTTAATCGGCTTGAAGAAGACAGACACAGAGCGTTTGAAGATCTCGTATATATCTTTAAAAACATATTCAAACATTTTGTTGTGTGACCTTTCTGCTGCTTCAACCAAAGTCATTTTCAAAGTTTTCCTTGAGCTAAAACACTGAGCTAATGTATAATAATATAGGTTACCGTATTTTCTATACTATAAGCTGGTACTTTTTTTCTCTGTGCTTGAACCCTGTGGCTTATATACCGATGCAGCTAATCTATGGATTTTTCTGGGCTAAAGGGGGCGCTCTAGCCGTAAATGTCAAAACAAGACAGAAGGTGAGAAGAGGTGATGTTAAAAAGAAGACACTAGTTTTAAACTTAACTATTAACATCGTTATAGTTTTGGATGTTATGCACACACCCTCATCATGCACACAAATAAATGCATATGATGCAACTTTTATTTTGAAAACATGGATGTTTGCGGCTTATATTCCAGTTCGACTTGTATGTGAAAAAATATTTTTTTCCTTTAAAATTTACTTGCTGTGGCTTATATTTAGGTATACTCTATAGTCCAGAAAATACGGTATATGGACACATTATGACATTATTTGACAAGGTTTTTGCCAGCTGTTTAAATTCAAGTAACAACAAAAAACACAACATGTAAAAGTAGGCTTACCCAATACTAATACTATTACTTAGAATACCATCAGTGAGATTGTCTTATATATTCACCGTTTTGTATTCGATGGTGAGCCTCAATGAAAGGACTGCTGATTGAGGCAGCAGATCATGGACTGTGATTACTATCAGAGAATCAATGCACTTAAAGAGAGAAATCTGAGTTGTCTCTCTTTAATGGAGGTTGTTCAACTTGTACAAGGTAGCAGGCAGTAGAAATCCATCTGAGGTTACATAACATAATAGGTTGCTACAAAATCTCTTGGCAAAGTCCCTCCGGAATCTGGAACATCACTAAAATGTCATCTCTTCCTTATCCCATTTGCAACATTTCTTGAAAAATTAATGAAAATGTGTTTGTGCTTTTCAAACTATTTTATTCACAATCAAACACAGACCTGGCTGTCTCATAACCCCCTTAGCAGAGGTAATTATTGGGCAAAAATCCTCAATCATTTGATAATAAAGCCAAGGCCTTGGAATGTGAGGGTTCGCAGGTATATAGGATTAACTGTTTCCTCCATAAATATCATGTATAGACAGACAATTGACTGTGAGGTTCATGTTTTTTAGAAACCTCATTTCTTGATGTTTCAGCTACAATTACTGACCTCTAGACCAGTAAGGTGTTCTCGAGGCATACTAACTAGCCTGGCTAGCCTGGCTAGTTAGTATGCCTCCTACAGATGGATGGAGATCAACTGTATTCCTCTAGAATGCATCAATAAATTCATGCAGCTGCAACTGAAATGATTCTCTTGGTAATAAGAATATATTTGAATATCTTTTTTCTGAGTAAATGTGTGTAAATGTGAGGATTTCCAGGCCTGCCTCTGTGTAGTTTTTGAACCCACAACTAAAAATTGCAGAATGTTTAAGGTAGTGGGTGTTGTGAGACCTCAGAAAAGTATAGAACAAAGTAAACTACATGAATATATCATAAGAATTGGAGACCTTTAATATCCTGCTTCACCTCTTTATTTGTGAGAAACTATGACTACCTCATTATGATTTGCAAAATGGGTACATTAAAATTCTGTGCAGCCTTCTGAAAATACTAAGTTACATAATAGATCTGACTTTCCACAATGAACATCTGAGGCTAGAATGGATGAAAATGTCTCACTTCTTCCTCTAAATTTGATTTCACACGATTAAAAGGAAACATTAGAAGAAGTATTGACACCATTGCAGAATGAGTAAGCTGCATAACATTTCACCAGATTTGTCTCGGCAGAACTTTTTCCATCAATTATGGCAAAAATGTGTTAGGAAACGTTTTTAAACATTTACCATTAAACCGTTCAAACAGAGAGATAATTTAATTACTCCGCTGCTTTTAAGATTTTCAATTGGAAGTTACCAAGCACATTAACTTCTCAGTAAATGGCTGATCAGATATACCGCAACGATTTTAGCAATATCAAATCGTCAACACTGTTATAGTTCCACAGCTGGTTGTATCCACGTACACACAACATTTACTTGTGAGGGGGCCAGGAATTTGTCTTGGAGAAACACCACAAAGAGCTGCTTGTTATTGCTCATGTTTGGGCTCCAGTCATGGCAGCAATTTGCTTTCAATAGCTCTTTGCTTCTAGTTAAATTAGAGTGTTGTTTGGTGTTAATTGTTTGGAACTAAAACACCGCTGATGTCTTCTCTTCCTGCACCTCAATTCAGACCTTTTCTGTTGCTGCTAAAGTATGCGCTGTTATGTTTGCCCTGACCTTAAATCCCAGAGACAGGAGATTAGAAAATGCAGACACCTGCTCTAATATGTCACAGATCAGGGTCATTAAGCACTAGAAATAAAATGGTCTCTGTTTTTATGACCTATGTAATTTGTAATTAAACATTCAAACAATGATTTATGATTTATGATTGTATATAAATCAAACACATGCATCATTCACAATGCAATTAATGCCACTGATGAGAGCTGAGAAGAGCTGAACCTGCAGAACTTCCTGTCTCTTTCTCTCCAGCGATCTGGTCAATGGCCTGGTGCTGTTGATGAACAGTAACATCAGCAGTCCTGTGAACCTGGTGAGTGCCTCATTTTCAGCTCTGACAATTTTAACTGAATAGGCAGTCAAAACAGGAGCTTTTTCAATGGAATCTGTTCTCAGGGGAACCCAGAAGAACACACCATTTTGGAGTTTGCTCGTCTTATCAAAAGTCTTGTTGGTAAGTTCTCACATCTGCAGTCAAATGCATGCACACTGATTCTATTCTCATTTATTTTATTCAGATATTGTTTGAAACAACACCAGACACTCAGAGGGGAGCTTTTCCCTGCCGTTTCCTCTGTTGACGATTACATTAAAACCCTTTAATCTACCCGAATGTTGTTATGTGCTCAGTATTTATCAGGATATTTCTGCAGTCGTGCATGCTTTCAGATCTACAAAACTGTTTAAGAAGAGAATTCACAGTTCATCTGTTCCCCCTCCCACAGTGAGCCGTAGTCAAATCCAATTCCTCCCAGAGGCTCAGGACGACCCACAGAGGAGAAGACCCGACATACGGAAAGCCAAGATGATGCTCGGATGGGAGCCCGTGGTATGTGTGACACACCAGCAGGATCACGTTGCCCTGCACATGAACTATGAACATCCCACAGTTTCAGCAACAGATGGCAGTCTGCTGAACACTGTCAGATTCACCAGAGTTGCGTTTTCTGAGCAGGCTGTCAGTGAAACTAGGCTGTTTCCATCTTCAGGGAGTCTGGTCACCTTCTGCTAGATACATTTACATTTTCTCATTTTTTTTAAGTGGTCAGTTAATATAAATGTGCTTTGGATTGGTATCAGATGTGTTTGACTAGTCTAGTGAAAACACTTTGTTCCAGATATGTGTGCTTTCAGAAGGCTCAGAGTTTTTAACCATATCAGAAATACAACAGCACACACAACCCAATTGAAGCACAGTTGCTCGTCATCTGTTTCTCATAGGCTGCTGGAGTAATTGAACGTCTGGCACATTCTAGAGCTCTGAATGAGCGCACAGCAGTGCCTCTCTTGCTGGAGAAATGGCTCATAATCTCTAGAAATGATGGAAATAATCTGTTCCCAGTACCCGCAAATCAATATTGTGCACTTTAACATCCAGAAAATAATAAAATTCAACATCGTGAGTGACTCGTGCACCCTGTATCATCAGCATGGTAATGCCTGTAGCTATCTTTTTTTTAATAATGTAATCCAGGGGTGAGGTCAGACAGCCCCCATCTCCCCTAGCCTGGTACCCATCCCTCGCCCTCCCCAAGTCAGCAGGAAGGTCCCCCACAGCATAACAATGGAGCCTGCCACCTGATCATTATGTGCATGTTTGTGTGTCTGCAGGTCCCGCTGGAAGAAGGCTTGAATAAAACCATCCAGTACTTCAGCAGGGAACTGGAGCACCAGGCCAACAACCAGTACATCCCCAAACCCAAAGCCGCCCGCATGAAGAAAGGACGACCACGACACAACTGAGCTTCCTGGTCCCTCAGCACAGACTCGCACGTTGGCCCTCGAGGCTTCTCCACCACGTAGTGAATCAAGCACTCTGGGAAACCTTCATGGGGAAAACGACAACTAAAACAAACAAAATAAGAAAATAATAGTTGCCTTGCTTGCGTGTTGGACGGACGCAGCCGAAACTTGAGGAAAGAGACCCCATTTGCTTTTCTGCTTTTTTGCTATTGAAATCCCACCCATGGTGACAAGACTCGCAGCTCATATTGTGTTTTCAGTGTTTGTAGTTTATTTTATCAGTTTTGTGGGGAGGGGGGGGGGGTCTCTCCAGAGGTGAGTCCACTTGATTTTGTTTGTCGTCAGTGCTGTGCCATATCCCTGTCAGCAGTTCCCGCCTTGGCACCGCAGGACCGGCCCCGTCCTGCTCAGACCGTGGGAGCATCGCCGCGTGTGAATTGGGACGTTATGGTGTTCTGCTTTGTGAAATGTCAAGATGTGCATTATCAATCTCAGATGTTATTTTAATAAAATATTTTGTGGATTATACATTCATTTTGTAAGTGGAAGTGAGAGGCAGGAAGTCTTCAAAGCCCTCTTTTATGAACTAATCTGAACAGACGAAAGTCATCAGATTTGACATTTTATTGAAAAAAAAAACAAACCCACAAGCAGTTGCTCCAATCAGAAAGAATTTGGAAGGTAAAGAAGAGTAGAATGAAGCATTAAATGTGCAGGCAGTCAAATTATAGCCCAGAGAGGCCTCAAACCAAGCTGCCGACTGGCTCAACTTAATAATAGTCATAATTGACATCGGCTCCGTATCTGTAGGAACTGTGGTCACGGGGGCCGGTGGGGGAGTTCTCATCGTAGTGGTGCTGACGGCCTTGGTCGTGTGAGCGAGAGTGGTCCATCCAGTAAGACAGGTCGGCCTCCAGCCGCTGGTGAGAGACAGAGGGAGGCGAAGATGTGAAAGACTGAAGCAGACGAGAATGAAAACAACACAAACAACAACGATCATCCATCCTCAAACAAACCAACAGACTAATCCTAACAGCCTCTTAGAGAGATACCAGTGGAACCAGTTGGTGGGACCAGTCCATGCTCCTGGGGGATGTCTGCTGACCAGCCCGATCAGATAGCTGGCTCATTTATAAGTGTAATGTTGCCATGGCGACATCAGCCGAAGTGTGCACTTTTGATTTTGCTTTCTGCCCCCGACAGGTCTGGACTGTCCTGCTCCAGATGTCACCCACCTGCTCATCAAATCCCAGGTACATAAATTGTTGGATCCACTGCTGCACATCTGGCCTGCTGCGGTCCCAGATGTTCCTTTTGGTTCGGCTCAGCCTGCTGAGGAACTCCCGGGCTTTGGTGGAGGGGATGGCCACAGAGGCCTTTGACAGTGGATACCCAGCTGAGTCGGAAGACAAGAGCAGCTAAATGAGTTTCCCATCACACTTTGCTGGATGTTCCTGCTGTGTAAATGTAATTTAACCTGGGAACCCCCCCCCCTCGTTATAGCTTCAGTCAGGCGAGTCAGAGATAAGGTGGTTACCGTCTCTTCTCTTCAGGATCCTGTGCAGGTTGCTGGAGCAGGACACATCTGTTCAGGGGAGAAGACAGACAGCTCCGCTGAGTAACAGCCAAATGAATCACAGCACAGAATTCCTGCTGGCTGTAAAAGTCAGCGATGAACCCTCCAGCTTCAGTTCAACCTTCCTTTAACCTTCATCTCAACACACTTGGACCAGTTCTGAGAGTGGTTAAATTGACACACAGGGAATTTTCAAATGGCAGTTTCTTCCAAATGTTCATTCTTTCAGGATTATTTCAGGATTATTTGCTTGTCCCTTCCTCCCTGGTGGAATGTTGGACCTACAGTATATGACGCATGGCAAATGTTCATGTAAACAAAATGTGCACCGATGAAGCTTTTCTCCTACATCACTGCACAGTTGGTCCAGACACCCTTCACATCCCATCTGGGCTTTGTGCCCCACACGGTTTAGTCAGAGGTTTTCAGCGGATAAAACGTCTCCCTGGTGCAGGCTGAAGGTGGATTTGGAGATTTGATAAACAGCCGGAGTGAGCACGTACAACCTCTTCATGGTGAGTCACAACAGGACACCAGAGAATTTATTGTCTGACGAGGAGGAGTGTCTCCTTCACCGTGTGGCACTGCACTCAGGGTAACGAGTGGACCTGAGCTGCAGTTTTTCTATGGAATGATCGCGCTCACTTGGTTAAAACCCAAGGATCCACAAAGGTCCATAAGGATCCATTTCAGGTTTAGTGCCATTTTTCCTTCTTCATTCTCTGTCTTCCATAGATTGTGCAACAGTCTGCATCATTTTGATCTAAACTTGATAACTAATATGAGCAGAGTTGATATTTTTACTGTAAATTTTGAATTTCTCCTTATTCCTGAAAAGTAAATTGTCTCAATTGGGTTTCCTTTGTAATAAACACAGGTTCCTACAGCCCCCAACTCCACACTGAATCTTCCTTCCAACACAGAAGTGTATGTAAAGGGTGGAAATCGTGACAAAGGAAGAAAGAAAGGACTGAACTCACCTTGAAGAGCGACCAGAAGTAAACAGAGCCCCAGTAGCCTCAAGCAGAGCTGCCGGGATGCCATCTTGTCCTCCTCTCTCTGCTCCAACGCCACACTGGTGCACAAACTTCTGCACGACCAGAGGGGAGGGTGGGCGGCGACCTGCACTTTCCAAACTGGAACTGGCTCGCTATGGTGGAATGTTGTGTAGCCCCCCAACACACACACACACACACACACCCTCCCTCGCCTGCAGACATGAGAGTGCAATTTTTCCACTCTTTAAACGGGTTTCCATCTGCTTCCCAGGATGGAGAATTTATCACGAACACCGCCTGTGGAAAAGCTCACATGTGTCTCCTCGACTCAGGGTTCCGCTGACTGATTTCAAAAGCGTTTACGTCGGGGGTTAATATTTGACCCCTCGGCCCCTCAGGCAGGCAGAGGTTTCCAGCAGAAAAGCAGCTTCTGGATTTCATCTCCAATAATCTGACCTGAAGCATTCTAGGAAACCTCAGACACCAGAGGAGTCGTCCACCACATGTGAGGGCACCTGGAGCTGGAGGGTTAGAATGTTCATTCTCTCATCACAGAACTGGCTACAGTCCAGTTTAACATGTCAAACTGATCATTAAAAAAAAACCATGATGTAAACACTGTCCTCATTGAGGGGAACCTGTGTGTGTGTGACTGACCTGAACTCTTTTGCTCTAGGCCATCTCCCACTTCAATACCCCCCCACGCCCCCCATTAACTTTTCCCTGCTGTTCATGTGTAAATATCTCTCTTTTTATTTTCACTGGTTCTTCTCCCGATGCTGCTGTAAACTGTGTGGAGCTCCGGTCCACAGCGCAGCCCTGGGAGCTGACCCCTGAGACTCTGGAGAGCCCGTGGAGGTCCTGGGCCGTTGTGGTGCCGCGGGGGGTAAAGAAGGACAAGCAGAAGGGTAGCGCATGTGTTCAAAAGGACACCTAGCATATGCCACAGATGGCGTCTGAATCTTAATATTTACAGATTTAAAGATTTTTCTCCCACCAAGAATACCTGTGTTTGTATTTCATAAACACACAGATGTCCGTTCTCTCTCCAGTGGGTTTGTTTTTAGCGCCTTCCTGAGGACAGTGAGCCTTTCATAAGACCCCGTTGGAGGACAAGCAGGGTGTGTGTGTGTGAATTTGTTGTGGGGGGGGGGGCTTACTGTAAGCCCCTCTGATAAATCCTAAACACAGAAGGTGCTGCGTTCACAGGCAGGAACTTGGAGCAGACGGAGGGTTTGCGGCTCTCAGCCAGCTTTAATGAGACAGCCACCGCAGCTCCGACTGCTCTGTTCATTAACTGAAAGGTTAACCCCCCCCCCCCACACACACACACACACACACACACACACACACACACACCTAAACCCAGGTGGAACCTCAATTTTCAATCCAATCCAAATCTTGGCCCTCAAACAGTTGTGAGAACTAAAGAAATCATCCGCACTTCCCAAAAATGACCTCACTTTGAAGCAATAGGAACTCAGTATGTAGCGAGGACACACACACACACACACACACACACTCATGCACATATGCATGCACGCGCTCCCCTGTTTGCAGTGTGTTGAAGCGACCTCTAACCGTGTTCGATCTCGAGCCTTTGCTGCTGTTTGGTGTCGTTGCCTCCGTGTTGTAAACACACCGACCACCTCAGCGGTGAAGCGAGTCTCCGTCATTGGCGAAGGTCGTCGCCTTCGTCAACTCGACCAACTCCCTCCGCGGCGGCGGAGCGCGGCCCCTATATCAGGGTGGCACCCGCAGACCCTGGCCTGGATGTGGCCCCCCCCCCAGGTCTGTCTGCCCCGTCAGAGAGCAGAGCCCTACAGAGGTGCGAACATTATTTCACAGCTTTATTTATAACGGCGCATCGGCTGTCTGCTGCCACGTCAGGTCCGTTCAGGGGCAGAGCTGTGGACGGACACAGACGCTGGAGGACCCGCGCTCAGCCCGGCTCCAGTCCGCTTCCGAGAAACGTCCAGAATACACCTGCAAGCCGGCCACCGACAACGCGCTCCCAGCGGGCCCCCAACGTCTCCAGTGAAGCGCGTGCGGCGGAGCTCCGCGCTGGGCCCCCAACGTCGAGGACACGGAAGGAGTCAAACGCGTGACTCGCTCGCGTTCATCGCACGCCAGCGCAACGGCGTCTCCGGGAAGGAGGGGTGTGTGTCTGAGAGGAAACCTGCATCCCTGTGTGTCAAGGTCATCTCAAGGACCAAAGGTCGCCTGTTGTCTGATGAGGGGTGTTGGGAGTGGGGCTGCCTTGCCAACCCCCCCCCCACCACCACCACCACCACCACCACGCTCGCCGGGGGAGCTGACATGTGTTGACGTCAGCCTGTCTCAGAAACACCTCTGAACCCCACGTTGACCTCTCGCGTCCCCGGGAAGGCGAATGTGACCTCGAGACGTGAACGTGACACACGTTCTCGGGCAAGGTGGTGTGAACCGCAGGGAGGCCACATCTGCTCCGTGGCCTCGACGGCCTCGTTAATTAGACGATGATGTATATTTATCTTGTTGTTGTCGGAGCCGTCAGCGGCTCGGTGTGAGATGTACGCCTTCAGCGGTTACTCTATATTGATTTTCTTTCGCTTTTTTTTTTTTTTTTTTTTTTTTATTTTTTATTGAAAAGATGAGAGACGACCAGAGGCAAGCGTGAAAACACTAATCAAAATCAGATGATGTGTTTACTAGACGGTTTTCTCACCTACTGTCACAACAATCAGCTGCGGGGAGGAGAGTCAGCTTGCGTTTCCTGGTTCGACTCCATTGATCTCGGCTGCAGCGCAACACGCTGAGCACATGAGGACTCTGGAGCACACGGAACGGGGCTTCAAGCAGCACGCACACACACCGTGCGTGCGTGTGCGTGCGTGTGTGTTTCTCCTCATTTGCATAGCCTTCGTGGCTTCGCTCCGGACACCTACGGGATCCACAGGAGCCCGGCGAACAGGCTCGCCGCCATCGCGCGTCTTTATCGCACCGACCAGAGGCTCCATGACGGAGGGAATCTGATGAAGAAACACGGATTCCCACCACTGTTTAATAGACGGGCGGGGCCGGGGGTAATCCATAGTAAACAAGGTCTCCAAAGACGTGCAGGTGTCTGCTGATCCTTCTCCGCATTGCTCCATATCCAGAGGAATGATCTTGTTTATATCGAGCAAACATGACCTCTCCTCGCATAAAACGATCCCCAATTTCTGTGCTTTCTAATCCGACGATCTGTGTATAAACAGTAAATTATTTATGGTGAAAAAAGGATGAAAAACAACATTGTGGCCATATTCATATTCATGTTCAGCTTTGTAGTAAAAAGGCACGTTTCTCCAGTTTAAGCATTAATAATATGAATTTATTATCCATTCACTCTTTCTGTGTATGCTGTGTCTTCCTCCTGTTCTGTTCTCCTGGCCTCTGATAAAATAGAAACAATAAATCAAATCTTCTATTTTTTGTGAAGATAGAATGTCACATGTTTTTACTAATTCATGAGAAGGTAACTAAAAGTGTTGGAGCCTCCTCTGAGGCTGAGCTGTGGCTGTGGGCGCTGCTGCCACCGTGCGGCCGTGCGGCTGCACTGCAGCCTCCATCTTCCATTTTCTTGGAGTCTGGAAAAGCTCAAGAGCTTCTCTGCTTTCATCAGATGGAGACACGCAGGTCTGCGGGGACCTTGATCTCATGGTTTTACACAGATGGCGGAGGAGCACACTCTCACCTGAATAGAGTGATGTAAGCTGTATTTATATATAATGAAACATACAGCAACTCCTGTTTTTTTGAACAGTTGTCAGCTTTGAACCGAAATCAGCTGTTTCATTTATTAAAATAATTGCATCCACCTTTTCATACATCAGTGGCTTGTCATGATCTTTTAAGGTGGTTTAGGTTTAGAGCTTCATTCATAATCTTAGTTGCTGTCAAGCTGGTCCTGGAGCCTTGCAGAGTTGTGTTCTAATTAATTGTCTGGGCCAAACAACAGTGCAACTAATCACAAACTTCAACACATTTCATCTTAGTATTCTTCAAAAATTTTATTGAACAAAAGTATTTAAATTCTCATCACGTTGTCGGTGATACAGTACCATAGTTTGATCTAAATGATTCATATATGCACCTCATCTTATTTTTGAATATATACATACAGTGGAGACAAGAATTAAATAACAATGCTCAATAACATTCAGATATATAAAAGCTGACAACCCCATGATCAACAACACTTCCATTGGTAAACAAATGTACAAGCAAAAGAAGGAACACGGATAAGGTTTGGTAGGTCTAGTGTTGCAGTACACGCCAGATGACCAATTTTTGGCTTTACAGCAAATCTAACCGGTTTCACAATTTTTGGAGTTTCCAACTCATCTGGTAAACCGAGAGTGCGAATCACGGACGTGATAGTGACGACGTTGGTGGCCCGTTGTTGGATGGTGTTTTGTTGGGGGTCTTAGTTGAAAAGCGCAGCGACACTTTCCCTTCTGATTCCTTCCAGAGCCGCGCTTGTTCCCAGCGGTGTCGGTGCTCTCAAATGTGTTTGCCTCCAGACGGTGTCCTCGTGTAGCCACAGACACGCACTGGAGCACGGATCAAGGTGAAGCAGTATCAGGTACTGAGAATCAGCATGAATGGTGACTACAGTGCAGACATGGAGCCAGTAGTATGGGTACAGCGTGGCACATTTGGTTACATTAATAAACATTCAAACTCTACAGGATATCAGAAGCCTCGCCTACTGAATTAACCCAAGGACACTGACGTCCGGCGAGCTCCAGCCACATGACGAGGCCTCCGACTGTGACGTCAGAGCTCTAGAGTTAATGTTCCTTGCGCTGCTTCTTGGAAATCATGGGAAATATTGAACCCACACGATCTCTTATGAGGTGTGGAGACAGAAACAAGGATTGAATGGAACATGTGACAGAAGACACAAATTGGGAGCAAAATGGTGTAGAGGAATGGTGATAAGGAGGAGAAAAGGCAAGAGTGATTCTGGTCACTTGGTGAAGTCACTGTATGACAGAACAATGATTTAAACCCCCACTTCAACCTCCCAGAGAGGAATTTAAATTAGCTTAAAACAAAAAGGCTTTAATTCGAGAACAAAACCATCCTCTAAAAAGTGAGCTGAATTAAAACCACAGTTCATTATTTTAAAGGATAACCCATCAGAGGTTTGAGTCCCGTCTGTTCTCCCATGTGGATTAAGAGCAATGGTGTAAACAACAATGTGCGTGCTCGTACATGGACAATGTAGGACATTGAACTCCAAACAAGGCCTCGGACAACATGTTCGCGAGAGGCTTCCTATGCACTGTGTGGTACACGAAAAAGCAGCTGGAGGTTCCACCTGACACAGTGTTCGTCATGGGGCTCGTCAGTCAGTCTCTGAGCTGGAAAGAGTTTCTCCTGATCACCAGCAGAGGGCGACAGTCTTGAAAACAAACAGGAGTGTCTGAGAATCTGGATGTGGTTGAGATGCCAAGGCACCCGGTCCAAGGCTAAGGCTGGAGTTAAGACGGTTAGGAGTGTCAATATTATTAGGTGTGTGTGTGTGTGTGTGCGTGTATGTGTGTGAGAGAGAGAGGAAGAGGGATCCAGTGTGAATGCGGCTTTAATAAATCACAACAGCGGTTTGACCAAATACAGCTTCTCTCCATGTTCGCTGGTGAAGATGGGGGCTTTCTTGTAGTGTTCCACAAGTTCATCCATGGAGTTGAACCTGCGCTGGCCGATACAGTACACTCCGTCTGACAGCTGCACTTTAAAGTGCTTGTTCTTACCGACTGCCTTCAGAGACACAGAGAAATCACTGGGCTAAAAGCAAAAAAAAAAAAAAAGAGAGAAAACGTGGTTACCAATAGAGCTGCTGCACAAATCACACTTTTGTCCAACAGATGGCGCCATCTACCCATCTGTGTAAATGGTCAACAATTAGAACAAATGGGGTAGAAATATTAACAAAGATACACATCCAACTTTACTTTGTGTGCAGAATTAAAACAGTGAGGAGATATAAAGACAGTTTGATGATGTCCCCACACACTCACCGATGACTCGCTGTCTCTAATGAGGAAGTCTCCTTCCTCTCCTCTCTCGTTGAGGATGCACTCGGCCTGGAGTCTGGTGATGTCGCCGTAGTACCAGTCCCTCCCGGCAAACTTCCCTGAGCGAGCTGGTGTCACGAGGCGGTTCTGTGGGGAGCTCGATGGAGGCAGGTCCGCCCGCTCATCAAGCACCACCACATAGTTTTTAGGGACCAGGCCCACCATGCCACGTGAATTCTTACACCTCCACCACTCCGGGTCATTCTCGGGCTTCTCCACCACCTCCATGACCTCTCCTTTTTCAAAGTTGAGCTCCTCTTCGGTCACAGAGCTGAAGGGGTAGAGCGTTTGAACCAAGTGGAGCACTTCGACACGGCCGCCTACACGCCCATTAGCCAGCGAAGGCCCCAGGGGAGCTCCCTGGTAGGATCTGGAGGAATCCCCCTCCCCTCTGTCATCTGCCCCTCCGAGCTCCTCTTGGACATAATTGGAAGGAAACCATCCCACACGGCCCGTCTGACTGCCTCGCCACCAGCCGTCACTACACTTCTCCATCACCACGACCCTGGAGCCCTTGACCAGGGTCAGCTCATCTTCTCGTTCTGCTGTATAGGCAAACTTGACCACGGCGGGGATGTTGAGGTCATAGATTCTCTCCGCAGCACCTCCTCCCACCCCTCCGCTCCCGCTGCCATTAGAGGGGTACTCGGTGTCTGAACTCGGGGTTGGAGAAGCATCGCGAGCGCTCGTCTTCCTCTTAGTTTTCCCCAGACCTGGAAGGTGAGCAGAAATGGGCGATAAATCCACAGTGAAAGTTTTTCTTTGGCTTGAGGTATTAAATTAAAACACTTTCAAAAACACTTCACAATCAGAGTCACTTCAACTGTGAACGGTTCTTCTAAGCTCCACGCTCTGCCCTCCCAGCCTCCTAAACTGCTCCCACAATCAAATTTTCTAGAACGAACTCAGAGAAAACAACCTGCAAAATATTACGACTAATAAGACTAAACTGTAATGTGACTCAGCTGGTTACATCACTGCAATCACACCTGATAATCAATAATGAAAATATTATTTAAATCTTTGGGCATGCAGATCTGATCTGCATATTTCCAATGAATGGCTATCGCTGCTCCATTCACACATGTGACTGATAGTGTTCTGCCCCCATTTAGACATTAAAGCAGTAAAATGAACATTGTTTACTAAATGCTTTATTTATGCTAAACAGTTTCATTCATAGCCGAAAACAGAAATGGGAAGAGCAGTTTAGGACCTAATTGAGGCTGTTAGCCAGTAAGAGGCCCCCAGAAGCCAACACACATCTCATAAAAAGCAGTCAAGGACAGGTCAGCAAATGAGCAGCAGACCTTCGGAGCGTTCTACTCATCATAAGTAAAATTAAGCAAATTAGGCACTCAGGACTCGGGTGTTCCGGGTGGCTACCACTAATGTTTAGACGAATCAGGAGGATGAAGATGGGAGGTGTACAGCAGACCGCGAGGAAAAAGTGGGGCAGGCACCACGGGTGTGATAATGAAACACACACACACACACACACACACACACACACACACACACACACACACACACACACACACACACACACACACACACACACACACACACACACACACACACACACACACACACACACACACACACACACACACACACACACACACACACCCCACCAGGAAAGGCAGGCAGCCTATGTGTTACCTGTCTGAATCTACCTTTTCAAAGCAGTCTTTAAAAGTAGCACCTGTCAGAGCAGGAGTTTTTAAAGGCTCTCAGTGGAACACACACACACAGACACACACACACACACACCCACACACAAACACACAAAGAAACACACACACACCCACACACTTTACAATTATGACACGCCGCAGAGCCCAACATTTAAACTGTGTGCGACGCTGGGGGCTGGTGGTTGTTGGTGCTCATGTGCGCTACTAATCGCTGAAACGAGTTTCCTGACAGCTGATCGCTGAGTTTTGGGTCCCCGTGGAGCTGCTGAAATGCCACAGAAATGTCAGGGCTGAGCGGAGCGACTGCATGGTTTGGAACATTGTTGGGTTCATGCAGAGTAGCATGAAACTCTCTGGCAGGCAGCGAGAGGAGGAAGAGAGCTGTGGAAAACGGAGATGAGGGGTCCCTCGGCAGCTGTTTCTCACACGTACACACTAGACCGAGCACATCAGAGGCCACAGCTGACAAAAACGCAGAAGAGGGATGAGACGGGAATAACAAGCAGATCATGTTTATGGATGGCAGCGAGCATCCTACATATCTGATGGCCATGCCAGACTTTGTCTGACAATTGTGTGAAAGACAAAGGGCGGATCCTGGCCGTGCATTTACAGAGCTCCTCGACAGGACATCACAACACACTCGAACCTGGTGCCAACGTTTCAACTTTCTTTTTATTTCATTTTCACCTTAGGGCAAAGACCCGCTTGGTGGCATTAGCTGCTGCCCCACATTCACACACAGATTACACCTGCCTGCTACCTGAGGACACCATCTCAGAGGAAAAGTGACTGCATCTGTGACTGCGTCTTCAACCACCTTCCACTTCCTCCTAAATTAAATTCAGCAGGTCCTGTAGCTTTAATTCCCATCGATCGGACCAGTAAATGACTTCATCATTCCATTTTCATCAGATATATTTATATATATATAAGACCACCTGATGTATTTGACTATGGATCCATTTGCATAAGAAACAGTATGCATAATAGGAATCACACACACTCACACAAACACACACACACTTTCAAAACAGGTCTTGACCCTCAAACAGTCCTTTGAAGTTGTGAGGACCAGCGAAATTGTCCTCATTTCTCAAAAATGTCCTCACATTGCTGGTAGAATGAGGATTTTGGTACTCAGTATGCAGCGAATACAAGAACACACACACGCTCATGCCCCCACACACCCACGCAGACGCATGCCCACACACACGCAACTTTAATTGGGAGGCCGCAGCCACTTGTCACTTGAAAAGCAGCCTGATTTATCCTGCTGCTCTCTGAACATCACAGGGGACTAATGGAGCTCCTGGTTGTTGTACTACTGAGATGTTGAGATCAGATGCAGCCACAGATCCACAGACCATCTGTACACAAGGGTCACCTGCAATTATGCATAAACACATAAAACAATGAGGCTTTGCGTTCCAGTCCAAAGTAAAAAGGGAGCAGAGACTAGAAGTAAAGAGACCTAATCAGACTGTCAGCAGAATCTTCCTGCCAGGTTTTTTTTTTTTTTTAATCCCCCGTATCTCACATCTCACACTAGTTCACTGTGCTGGTGAACACTGGCCCAGTTTCATCAATGCAGAATTATTTCAGTCATTACTGTTTTTATTTCCCGTTTGAGGAAACTGGGACATGAAACAGCATGATGCCATTTACAATTCAGTTCTGCCTGAAAGGACGTCGACGACGCTGCCACATTAAAAGCACACAGTATGCAGAGACGAAGCCAGACATATTAGGAATCAGAGTCCGTTAGTCCTCCTTTCATAATACAGCTGTGTTAACAGCCAAAAGGAGATAAAATGATTCAGGATGAGGTCATCCCACTGTCATCCAATCACATTGTGTGTGAGGATCAACTTCCATTAGCCTCTGACCTCACCTACAGCTCATCACCTCATCATGAAAATGTTCTCGCCTATTGGATTTACCCAGGCTTTTAAGACTAAAGAGCCACTGGGCTGGAAGCAAACTACTTAGGCTGAAATGGAACCAGGCAGTAATGTTGTGCTACAAATGCAAGAGACAGAACTAATCCATCAATCCAGCTCAGCCATTAGACGACTGATTTCTCCACCAATCAATCTACTGATCATAGAAAAGCAGCAGCTGACAGTGAAAAGGGCTGCGGAAGGGGGTGGGGGGGTGGGGGGGTGAGGGGGAGACACATGTTGTCTCTGCGCACAATGAATCCTGGTATGTGTGCCAGTGACAGGCTGTGCAGCACTGGCCCGCATGATGCAGCCGTTTGTGCTCGGGTCGCCGTCTACGGGCCCCAGAGGCATCAGTCTCCCCGGCTCCCCCAGCTCTAATGTCAGCTGGCTTCAAGTGTCGTGCTGCAACAGCGAATGTGTGTCTTGCGTCTGTTTCATCCTCCACCTCCCTCAACAGTTGTGACGGGTTGGGGCTGACGCGGAATAAGCAGATGGCTTTTCCGTGTCACGCTGCATCCCGTCGTGTTCCTGCTATCACACAGTGGCGCGTCATTCCTGATAAACAACAGGGATTAAACTATATCAACACTACAACCACCGGCAAATGGAGCAAATAACTGCGTTGTAAAGCAAAGTTGTGCTGAACAACTGACAGCGAGAGAACATTGCTTTGATAGAGTGCCTAGTTTAGCACCCCATAATACCGGCACATCTCCGCAACTGCAGGATCAGGGAAGACAAGGATTCCAACTCCCCTGCTTACCGGGGACACACAGCAGGGGGCTGACCTTAGTCTTAGTGACCTGTCTTAGTGCCAACAGTTCCCCTAACAAGCCCTCACAAACAAGAGTTTTTAGATCGTGGAGGGGTCCACATAATAATAGAGTGGGGGGGGGTTCATCCATAAAACTCACAATAGTTTGACCTCCGACCTCAGGGTTCTAAACCATAAACACTTAAGAGAGCTGGAGCACGGCTGCAAACATTCCTCTCCCCATCGCTGATTAAACATTAAACCGACATAATTAGCTCTTTTGAACATTAAAGCTCAAATGAAACATAAACATGACTGCCTCCCCCCCGAGGGAGCAAAGCGATGATGGTTTATAAAGTGACAGTGTCTAATCCGGTTTTAAATGATTTTTTATGACCTTAACCCAGTTACAGCACTGGTTACCTTCGCTCTATTGTATTCCGGTCGGAAGTGGAGAATTAAAATCTTTCCATTGACAGTAGAGAGTTCACTCCTCACACTCGACTGTGAGGGTTCCACTGGGGAGGGAGATAGTGAGCCAATTTACTTTCTTTGGGTTCAGTGGGCGAAGATGCTTTCCATTTTTTCTGATGTACATATGAGCAGGTTAAAACTTCTTACCCAGCGTATCTTTGATGTTCTTCACCAAGGAGCCTTTCTTCAGACTGTTCTTGCGCTCCACGTAGTTCGATGGGACGTACCCAGTTTGGTTTGAGGCATTGCGGACGCGCCACCACGTCTTTGAATCGTCCAGGAGAAAGAGGCGCTCATTTTTTCGGATGTCAAGTTCCTGGTCCTGCTGGGCCGTGTAGTCCCACTTGGCTACAACAATCACCTCCTCTGTCATTTTTCATGGAGTCTTCCTGTGAGGAGGACAAAGATCCGAGTGAATCACTGAGCAAGGACAAATTCCAGGTTACTGAAACCATTGGAACAAAATGTTAGAAAGGTAGCAATTAGATGGGCATTAGCAACATAACAAAACAACATAACCACTAGGGGGCGAAAATGTTGCTCATGAAGGCATGATTACATGACTAGAGACAACAACTAATGCTGTTATGAGCTTCTGAATAGGTCTGCAAATTAAATATACATAGCATAAGAAACTAGGGAAGTAGTTCAAACTCTTCATTAACATAAGCATTAACTGTAAAACAAAACCTTCCCCAACAAAATACTTTCATCTTTACATCCATTATAACTAAGACAATCCTGTGCGTGTCTGTAAATAAGGTTTGCTGTGGTATAAAAAAATAATCCATATCCATGACTTCAAGTCCTACAATGAAGCAGCTGACAATATTCCCACATTAATAGCCGAGTCATCAGTTGTTGCACCTTATCCGAGCTCATGGAGAGGCCCACCGGCTGCTGCGTCACATCAGAACCTTCAGGAAAACGATTCTTTGTTGTTTGGGTGGCGTGCAACACCAACACACAAAAATCAATTTTTGTGTTCATTCTGCGTGCTTTCACTCTCACATGAACGCAGGAAGAGGCTAACCTTCCACTTTCTGAAACAGGCAGTGAGCAATTACATGCTCTACTTGCCAAGGTCTTGGGTGAAGTAAGCAGGACCACCTTAACGACTGAGAAATGACATCTGTACGTGAGCCGGGCCAAACTGAGGACAGAATTATTTGGGAATGTGTATCAAAGATAAGCAGAGTTGTGTTTGTTGGTGACTGTTTCAGTTCAGTCGAGCTGAAAATTCACGGTATGAGAACTATCCGAGCAATCCAGTTTATATTTAGCGCAGTGCTGAGTCTGTCGTGGATCTCTAGGACGTAAAGAGCAGGTTAAAGAAGAAAAGAAGCTGGAGGAGAGTGGATGTTAAAGCTGTGTATATATAGATTCATACAATTATCCAGGAGACACGATCACACACAGAGTGAGCTACTTCCTCACAACAACAAGGCTTCTAAATATTTACCAGGATGTCTAATAATGTGTCAGCATCTGACATCATTAAACAAAACGAACGTTTATTACGTCTGTTTTTTTGTTGGAAATGTATATAATCATTTTGCCACTCAAATAAAATAGTGGTCTGAGGTGTGACAAAGTGGTAAAATACATCCTGAAAACAACACAATCCACTTCATTTTTCCATCATCGGAGACTTTATGTATAATTGGCTGTTTGCAAATCAGTCAAAACTGTTTCCCAAAATGTAAACTTTATTATCTGTGGAC
Source organism: Lagocephalus sceleratus (assembly GCA_911728415.1). Taxonomy (NCBI): domain Eukaryota; kingdom Metazoa; phylum Chordata; class Actinopteri; order Tetraodontiformes; family Tetraodontidae; genus Lagocephalus; species Lagocephalus sceleratus. Next base: position 16,301,059 of record CAJVRN010000231.1, on the reverse strand, counting down.
ATGGATAACAGTTGTTATTCGTGTGTATAGAGTTTATGGTGAGGCCTTAATATTTTAGCTAGCCTACACTTAACCTAATGTAACTTGGCTGTTCAGAACAACTGCAGTGAAATTACAGCCAGTCACAACTCTCCTCCAGATGTTCATTCCTCCACTGTCCTTAACAGATGTCACTTTTTATAGCTACTGTACATTAAAAGGGTTTGTCAACACAGAGATCTTTGACTGATTCAGGCATCTCCAAGATGAAATGTGGACATCTGCCACAACACAAATCTACAATTTAGCATTTCTATTTTTACGTTCAACTACAATTAAACTAGATAGGAAGCTGCTCCAAATTCAGTCACAAGTATTTCAAAAAGTCTTGTGTTAGTTGTCAACATTGTTTATTAACTTCTGCATGCGATCATTCAGGAGGAGACATTATCTACACAGATATCATGGTGTCAAACCAATCTTCAAATGACATCGAAGATATTTTGAAATAAGCTCTCATGAGGAAAAATGATGCTGCAGATATCTGAAATTGTGTAACTTGTGACATTTGAAAAAGCCCCATGGCCAAATATACCACATCACCAAACCAATAACGATAATGTAGATTAAGGTTGGATGATGAAGACATGCGTAAATCAAAAGATTAGTATTCTGTCGCACAACACAAACGTAATGATGTTTCTAGAAAGTCACATTTCAGACATCCTTTAAATATCTAATGATACCTCCAGATGATTTAATGTTGAAAGCACTTGAGGTTCCACACACTTCTAAAATGCAAACCTCTACTGAGGATGCTATAGATATGGGTGCATGCACGGTAGCTTGAGGCTGAGTACATTCATTCATATTTAGTGGAGGAAAAAGGCATCACTCTCTCAGTATAATTCTGACTCATCGGGAATGCACAAAAAAACAACTGGATGTTAAATTTACGCTGCAACTATAAAGTATGGAAAAAAGGTTTTCTTGCCAATGCCTGCATGTTCCGTATTCATTTTCTATCTACATATGCATTAGAAATTCAACCGTATTAAGTTACGTGCTCAGAGATATAAATGTGCCCGTGTGCCATCACCAAAACCTTCAAACTGGATGTCTTTACTCAAAATGAAGACTGTGTGCGTGTGTGTGTGTGTGTGTGTGTGTGTGTGTAAGTTTGGGGGGGGACGACATTCACACACTTAAAGTTACACAACACATTCCAGGATGTAGCCACTTTTTGAGATGTGAAAAGGCTAAAGGAAGACGTTGTCAAGGGTCTGTTCATGGAGGATGAGACATAAATGCAACAGCTGTGCTGCTTTGAGGAGCGCAGGAGGCAGAATAAAAGAGATTTATGACAGAAAGAGCAATGATGGCATTGACTCTTCCAGGAAACAGGAGGTACGTCAGCGCCCACGGTGACTTCTGCCTGCCTCAGACCACGGCCGGAACCACAACTGCATCAACAAGATGCACTTCAGCCACACTTGCACACACTTCTGGGACCAAACATGGAATCAATACATTTGACATTACTGCAAAATCAAATGACCTTATTTAAACAAATTCATTAAACCACACACGGTGGCAGATGTGACGTATTATCAGAGTACTCATATATAACGTCCTCTGGATAATAAGGCGCACGGATGTTTCTTTTGAGAAAATTAAAGGCTTTTAAGTATGTCTTATAGTCCAGAAAATATGGTAGATGAATCACCACACGTTTACAGTGTTTTCCAGGTAACAATTTGTGCCTCCCCACCGTTGCAAATAAGGATATAAACCTGTATGCTTATCCACTGCTCTTCAGAGTCACCTGCTGAGACTAAAGCTACAAGAAGCATTTGAAATTAAGCAGCTCACGCTTACTGCTTTAAAAGTAATTTCTGTAAGAAGTGACAACTAGAACCAGAGCGCTGCCTGGTGTCTAGTGAATGTCACCCCAACACCACATGGTACAGGGCAGAATCAGAATCAGAATCAGGTTTATTACCATGGTTTATGTAGTACACGGTATTACAAAAAACTAGGAATTTGTCTCAGTGAGACGCTGCAGCATTTAACATAAAATACACTATAAAAAACACTAGAATAAGATAAATAAGACCTATATGTACAAAAGGAAGTAGTAGGAAGTAGAATTGTGCAAGAGCAGGCCAATAGAGTTAACTTGTTCATACCAAAACGGGACATTATGTTGGAGGATGACCTGACTTTTAAGTTTCATGTCAAAAATTACTCACCAAAATTAAAGTTAAAACATTTGTGTTATGTTATTTGTGATCTTTAGATTCAGTGATAGTCACAGAATCAATTGAAAAAAAAACAAAACTGAACTTGAGTTACTTAACCAATATCAACCTGTTCTTGTGTTGAACTTTTGTGGTAAAATAAATAGTATAATGTAACAATATAAATAAAACTAAATTACCACATAAAGAAACTACTAAAGGTACAACAAGCTGCTAACTAAAATAATGGAACAGCATTAGGCAGATTCAGAATACTTTATTCACTCTACAGCCCCTTTGTCTGCCGTCCTCATGGCCTATATTTTGTTCGATCGTTCCCGAACAGCCCTGAACTGTTTGATGTCTAAGAGCATTCGAAATAACATTTACCAGCCACAGCCATTCGACTGTTGGGCTTTATTTCAGACCGATACTTCCTCAAGCTGCTCGGTGTCCTCTGAACGAGCCGGCTGAGATGACAACAATTATAATAACTTCTGAATGTGTTCTACTCTTTTTGCCAATATCCGTAAAAATGCTTATGACTAGATCCAAAACTATTAGTGCAATTACCACCATCTCAATATGAGAATATATAATGTAATCACATTTATTTTGGGTTTGAAGTGATCATTGTCCAAAAACAACAGAAGCTGTGGCCACAGTTCTACATTTGCTTGACTGCGTTTTTCTCACGAGCCACCCACGCACACATGAAGCCCCCACCAGGCGCCCCTGCTGTTTGACTCTGTGCGCTCAGATGGACACGTTTGGAACCCCGCGCTGAGAAAACTGACAATGTGCAATTGCAGAATTAATAAATATAATACTATATGGAAGATTTAGTCATGTTGATAGCAGCTTGGAAACCAAACTCACACTCCAGCTCGGGCTGATTTCTTCCTTCTTTAGTGAGCATGAACATGTATAGAAGAAGACACGGAGTCATCTAGACCCTCCCTGGCCATGACGCCACAGTGTCTCGTTTAAACTTTGCTCCTTACGCAGAGCGGCAGGAATCTAAATCAAGTTCTTCCTCTTTTCCATCCACCCGTGTGTCAGAGTGGCAAACATACCGTACTTGCTGTGATGCCGTCACTGTTGCGCCATCAAATGAATCTAGAGATTACAGAATTACAGGTGAAGGTGCGTCTCAGCGAGCTCTACGTGAAAACCCTTCTAAAGAGGCTTCTCGTACACGGCCGTCGCTTCACTAGAGCCCGTAACTGGGCTTCGGTCATAACGTTCAGGCAGATGGTTGAACAAAAAGCCGTGTTTCCTGTGAGAGAGAACACAAATACACAGAAGGGAAAACAAACAGATTTGGGAGTGAGATGGTTTAAAAGAGGAGAAAAGCCTGAGAGCTGCTGCTCCCTCTGACCCCTCATTCCTCTGTTGAGAAAATTAGAGGAGGGAAGATGAGCGAGAGGCTGCTGAACTGGGTTTCACCGGCACTTCACCACTGCCTTCGCTGAGGGGTGGGGGGGTGGTGCTGCATTCACAGGCCCTTTCAACACCACACAAAGACACAGGGAAAGTAAAAGAGGATTATAAAAAAGGGGACGTTTAAAGCGCGAGTGGGGGGGGTGGTGGTCTGGCAGAGCTTTCTATGTTTCATTCAGGTCATAGATGGGCTGGAGTCCCCCAATAGGAGAGGTCTGCCAAGCCTCAACCCCCCCCCAGACTGCCTGCTGTCTGCAGTATTGCCTCTCAGCGGAGGGATGACTGCTTTACTCCCCCGTGGAGGAACATTGAAACCTGACAAATGGAAGAATGAGGGTTATAGTCCATGTTACAACCTTCATGGATCCAATGATCTTATTCACTGAATAATTTGCCACTAAGCACTTGAGCTGATCTGATTTCCATGACATGCAACACGTAGTCAGTTTTCAACAGCTGCCATCTATGGAAAAATCATAAAGGCAGAATTTTTTGTAACTGCAACTATAGCCTTGATCTGCTGCCGTGTAGAGGGAATATAACGTTTACACACAGGCAATAAAACAAGGGTGTGGCGGGTAAGTTCATCTATCATTAGGGGGGGAATCAGAGAAAACCAGTTTTTTGGAGACAAAATACGGGCCATGGATGTGGACGCCATCAGGATTATTTAAAAAGGAGCTCACAAATCTAGTATAATATGAGGAAGGTTTCTCATGGTTGGCTTAAAATATGAGCGGAGAGGATGCACGCTCACCACAACACTGCACAACTGAGCAGAGCAGAGGGTCTCTATCAAAGTCGGCTGTGGCGGGACGAGGAAAAACACGTCAAAGGTTTTTCTCCAGGCTTTAAAAACAAGAGGGAAGTCAGAGCAGGCCCAGATTAAAATCAATAACTGAAAAAAAAGAGCCACGGTTGGATATGAAGGCTGAAAAAAGCAGTTTTCAGAGAAATGAGATATTTAAAGGTGTCAGTAAGAAACACCAGATATGTAGAAAGAGATACTGACTCAGAATATCTGGCTTATTTTTTACTTCACTAATTCATCAAGCACACAAAAACACACATATATTATCGTGTTTTTGGTTTGCTAGTTTACATATCAGTAAGCGAGTAAATAAATAAATACTTGAGTACAATAATGTATTTCTTTTTTTTTCTCCAAAGATTCTTAACTACAAAATGATGTTGATTTAATTTGATCAGTTCCGAAAACATGGAGAATCAGTAGAGAATGACACAAATATTTGTAATAATAGAGATTCACTTTGAGACCTATCTTATCAGTAAAGGGTTAAAAATCAAGCAAATCAGACTAAAACAAGAAGAAAAAAAACAAAAAAAAACACTGAACTGGGAGGAATGCTGCTCAAGTGTCCCTCATCTGTGGGGGAGTTGTACCAGGATCGCTGCAAAGTTAGAAACAGTTGGGAGGATGATGATTTGAATAACTTTAATTCTTCATGGAAGGAACCTAAAGTTATAAAATGCTTGTACGCTTCAGCTGTGAAGGTCTTCATCAGGATAAATGAGAAGTCACGTGTCTCAAAAAGAACTACTTTAACCCAGGAATGATGTAATGGTCTTTATTCCAGAAGACTAATATGCAGTTTTTCTTTATTATATTTAACTCCAGCGAGGAGATTGAGTGTGTGTGTGTGTGTGTCTGTATGTGTCTGTGTTACCAAAATAACTTAAAATAACCAAAATAAATTCCAGAAAATGGGACAAGAGACAATTAAATTGTGGTGATTTTCCAGATTACCATTTTGAGTGTAAATCATAATATGTGGGGAAATGAGCTGTATGACTACTTTAAGTTATTTGTACAGGTTTATTATTTATCTCTCTACACGTTGGTCCTGCTCCTGCTCTAGTTGGTGGATTTTTTCACCCTCTTTGTTTTACAATATATAGTGTTAATTAGCACAGATCCAGTTTTAGATGTGGACCGACAGGCCACTGTTACAGCAGACTGATGACAGACACGATCATTGTGAATCATGATTGTGAGTTTACAGACATTATCTGGGCACACAATGGGCCCTGTTGCCATTTTCACTCTCTTCTTGGAGCATCCCTGCTCTGATCTGGTGGGAATGGCCTCATTGTATTTTGTGCTTGCTGTCGGCTCAGAATCTAATGGGCACATCATTTGCATTTCAGAATATCCCATCATGCTGACTGCATTGAAAGTCGATACCCACCGAATCTCTGAAGCACTACGTTCTCTTTTCCACTCAACATTTTTTCCTCCATTTCAACCATAAATAGCCAACTTCAAACTGCAGCTTGTTTTCTCGGCTCCCCGATGCTCTTCCTCCCTCCTCAACAGTGCGCTGGTTGTTCACTTCCACAGCTCCCCACACTCCAACCATGTGACTCCTCTCTGAGCAACCTGCAGGTTCACAGCTACTCTTTGTTCACAACTGCTACCTGCCTCAAGCAATCTTCCCACCTTTCCAGGGGTTTCCTTTATAAAACTTTGATTAAAAACGAATACGCCCGTATTTCTAACCCTGTGCGATAATGACTGAACAAAAGCGCTGTAGAGAACAGCCGGACAAACACGGTACACACAGCTGGGATGGACAAATGCTGTCTGTTTCATACTGACTGGAGGAGAAATGGTTTTTCAAAGATACAGAAGGATAGAAAATGTCTGATATTCCGTCCTTAAAATATAATATTTTACTGGTAGTTCATTTACAGTCAACTTAAGAATGAAGCTGATTTTAACAACAATTTTCAAATACATCACAACCACAGAAGGTATCATAAAATAATTACATATTTAGTCCCAACTCGCTGAGGCCTAGAGGAAATGGTTGGAATGTGCAGAGAAGACAAAATATGGATGTTCTGCAAAAATATGAAGCAGGGTATTAAAGTATTATGTGTCCATTTGTTGTGTGGTTCTAAATACATTTTATCCACATTATTCAGCAGTCCAGCACTTTTAAAATCCTGCCAGATACTGTTTCCAGTGTCTTCATTCCCGTGACTTTTATACTAAAACATCTGAGCCCAGATGTAGATTTACATTCAAAATCATTTGCCAGAATTGTAAATCAACTTCAGCTTCAGTTTATTTTACCAGCCCTGGGAAACTGCTCAGGCTGCAGGACACACAGAGTTTATATTATATTAGTGCATGTTAGTTCTTTAGTCATGTGTCTACGAGTCACTGACAACTTTGTACTTTACCCACCCAAGTAGTTGATTCTGCATTTACTGCAAGTAAATAGAACTCTTCTTTTCCATAACATTACCCTCGATATAGTCGTAATGCAGACATCAGTGGAAGTAGTGCATGGATTAAGGGGAGGGTTAAAAAAGCATTAGTGGGGGGAAAATGTTCCTTGAGAAATGGATTAAGGGCTTTTATTCTACAAACTCTGCAAAATCAAATGCTACACTGATGCAGGTCATCCTACAGATTACAGTGCATCTGCCACAACATATCAGGGGAGGGAAAGACAAAAATAAATGTATGCAATTCATTTTGTTTTTGACTGTGCTGGTGTAGGACTACTGATAGCACGGTCACATATTAAATTATGAGTCACTGGCCTGATGCACTCATCTCAACTCTCTGGAAAAATTGTGACACATTATGTTGAAAGCAGGAAACAGAAGAGGCACTGTTGACTCTGTCTGTTTCGAGATTCACCTTGTCCTTCTGCCTTCTGCTCCGTTAATTTTATTTCTTCTCCCACTTCAGCTACAGATATGAATTATTCCCTTTGATCAGGTGCTATCTTCAGGCTCCCCTGAGAAAACAGTGATTCAGAAAGAGCAATGCAGAAAGACTGGTGCAACACAATGTAGACCTGTTGAACAACTTTGACCAAAGTCACTCGTGTAAAAACCACAAATGCAGCAAAGGTTCTAACTCTGTTCTGTTGTAACCATTTCTGGGCTTTGTTCTCATTCAAGCCTGACCTGCCACAAACCACAGCAGTGGCCACTGCCATAAGATAGCAATGATGTATTTTTTAGTTTTCAAATCAAATTTTTATCCACTCAAGGAAGCAAGAACTGTAACCGATTCAATTATTAATACTTCTCGATTTCAGCTGATGATTTATTGATGGTTTAATTCTACCAAGTTGCCACTTGTTCTAGAAAAACTTGGTGGCTGATATATTCTGCCAAAGATTTTCATGGAAACGAACCATTTTTTGGGAAATTTCACCTAACTATTTATTTTCCCTGCGTGACTTTCCACGACTGACTGAAAACACAGTCTAAATTTAGGTTTCCTAAGACTCATGGGAACTCTTTTATAACAAGAATTACCCAGGAGTCATTTCAGGATTCTTTCAGGCTCATCTTTCTTTCACAGGCTTGTCCTTTTTTTTTTTTTTTTTAAAATAACCTCAATGTCACAGGAAGAAGACCGGGCAGTGTATTGAAAGCACAAATGATTTAAAATACTACGTTTCTTCATCATGCTCGCGAAGCCTCATAAGACATTTCAACGTCAACCAAACCAAATGTTGCATGAGACTGCTGTTGATATCTGGCTTTCACAGGATCACGGCCAACCCTGGCAACCGTTCAGGAAAGACAATGACCTCTGAACTGACATCCCATTAGCAAAAAAAAAAAGTTGTGGGAATAAGAAGCGGAAGTAACAAACTCAGCAAGAGTCATAGAAGGATTCCTGCTGTCATGAAGAACAGGCTCGCAAAACTACATCTTTGAGAAAGATGATGAAGACCCACAAATCAAAACACATCACGTCTGATCATAGAATAATATCCAGATATGGTCCCGTGCAGCATATTTAAAGTTTCTCTTTGGTTTCTGTGAAAGAGAAGGACGTCTGAGCTCTTCTGCGGGATTTCCCAGGTTTCCGATCTACAATAAACTGCTCGCGCAACTCAGTGGCTGCTGAGCATAACAAGATGGGCATCCTCCTACCCTGATGTACAGAGGACAGGCAGAGAAGAGCCGCTCCACAATCAGGCCGCTCTCCGAGCATCGCAATGGAAGGCTGAGGTCATGCTCACACAACCGTGATGCAGTCCAGCTGAACAGCACATAGGTCAAGCAGATGCCCCACAATGTGCGTGTGTGTGTGTGTGTGAGTGAGAGAGAGAGAGAGAGAGAGAGAGAGCATGCGCAACAGAGCCTCCACAGGCAAAATGTCTTGTGTGCAGTGTTTAAATCTCAGGAGAAGCCGGTGGCTCCCTGAGCTGTATGTCTCATAAATAAAGCAGAAATTCCTTCAGCTGCACCCATTAGTGTGACACTCAGAAAGAAGAAAATAAAAATGGATTATTTGAGGCCAATTACCAAGCTCCATTGAATGAGCCTCCGAGTGCAGAGATGCACCATATTTCATTACATTTAAGTGGAAACACGATCTTTATGGCTTATACATTAAAATGTACATGACACGTTGGTTCCTCTTGCTGATTTGCTATGAATTACCACAGCAGTAAAAATAAAAAGTATTTAAAACATTTAACAAGAAAATGTATATTAGATGAGCATTTGATTTCATGCCACAATTAGAAAGAATGGAGCCGCGATGTTTGGAGTAAATGTCATGAATCTCCATGGTGCACCATGATTGGACAAATTTAGAACAATGTATTTAAGCAAATGAATTCAAAGTCCACCTGACCTCAGTGATTAATTATTATTTCTCACTAACACATGCTTATACCTTGTTGAGTAGTTTTTGTTTCCTTGGGTGAATTTGACACTGTGCAGCAGAAATCTGGGACAGCCGAGCTGAACAGCACACACGTAGCTGTTATCACTTGGTTGACTGTGTTTCGACTTGCCCTGCCCATTGTGCAACACTGACATTGTTCATAAGCAGAGGAACTGCTGGCAGGTTTTCACTAGACTTGAATTCCATCCTTATAATCCTCACAATACATGTTCTAGCAAACACCATTGACACCCCCTGGAACACGCACTCTCTTATCACTGGTGTAATTCCTGCAATTTCCTTTAATCACACATTTAGCATTGTATCTGAAGGAAAACAAGTCATTCATTCTCTCTGTGCTTAAGTCGTTATGGCTCATTTCAATAGATTGTATAGTGATACTACAATTATTTCTGTCTGAAGCAAAAGCCATTTAACGTATGCTTACAGATCATATCCCAAAGGACGAAAAGCTGAGTGTGTGCATTATTTTAAATTAGAAATTCATGGATCTAATTCTGGTTTAAACGCGTGGTTGTTTGAGAATCAGCAGCTGGATAATTTGATTTTGTTAGGTTGTGTATCTGGTGAACTATTTAAGTGCATTTAATCCTTCCTTAATGAAAACACATTTAAAGATATAGATTTTAAGCAATTCAATTATAGATAATGTCATTCTAATCTGCATATACATTCATGCCCCACTTTTAAGTTTTTGCTGATGGGATATTTGTAAGTTTCCACAGAATTTAATTGTTGAACTATTTTGACAGTATAATTAACCTTAGTCCGTAGATTGGGTAAAATTAGATCTACATTATTGGAAAAACAGTTCTGTTATGTCCTTCTAATGTGCCTCAGCAGCTCTGATGTAAAGTAATATTCATTAACTATCCATTAAGATAAACCACTTTCCATAACAAGTTTCCTGGCTGTATCTGCTGATGATGCAGTCGTAAACTGTTGCTAAAGGTAGCTAGTCCAAGGAACAAGTGAAGGTGGCCACACAGAGACAAAAACACACACCGTGTGTGTACACGTGTGTTAGATCGATCAGAGTCTCATGGCCGGTGAACATGGTGGGGAGCAACTGTTTTTATCATCGTGTTTTTGAGGCCAGATGAGGGACATCTGCACATTTCCCGCTCAGTCCAGCATCAGTAAACATCTGACATGCAGCTTCTGCTGCTGAGCTTCACATACATTATTTTACAAAGGCAGGAGTGGCAGCATGTCAATTCTGGGTCCCACAACCTAGTTTATTAAATACAAGGATCCATGGGAAATACTTATCCCAGGCTCTACATAGACTTCCATTAAACTGACAATAACTGAAGGAACGAGACTGTTACCAAGGGAAGACCCTGAAGCGAATGTGCATCATTATATTTACTTGAGTGGCGGTCTGGCTGTGGGAATACTAAGAGATTATTAATGAACTTAAAACTAAAGGGGGGTGCACATATAGTGGGCTGCGACACTCCAAAGCGAACTTGAAGTGGATCATTCTGTGAAAAACAGATAAGCAAAGCGGTTGTGCTCCGACTGAGATAACACAATATTTGTCTGCACATTATGTATTGGGACAGCCAACGGGAAAACGTCCACATAATTAAATCAATTAGAGCATGAAAGGCCTGCTGGAGCTTCACTGGAATCATGGATTGAAACAATCTCTTCTGCTTTGGTACTAAAAACGCACCAGGCAATGATAAACACATGGATCTTTCCCATGATTTATTTGTTAATAAAGAAATAATTAATAATAAAGGGCTGTGAAGGCTGAGGAGTGTGATGAGTGCGCTGATTCTTTACATTTCTGATCATTTCACTGATCTTCTAGGCTGAACGAATGCAGGGAATTTAGCTTCAGTACCCGAGCCTGAAGACATGGTGAACACCATATTTACATAAGTGTTTCTTCAGTACTTTTACAGAAGCAGAAATCATAATTAAATCTAAAAAAAAACAAAAAAAAAACAGAGGATTGTCCTTTTTTTTGTCTTCATTGTTATATCCAAGTAATCTGCAACAAAATATGAGTCACATTATAGCAGGTTTATTCTTCATGCTCCCCAAACAAAGGTCAGGGAGCTGCTGATGCTCGAGTACAGTTTAACGAGGACATCCTGGACCACTTGTGAATTTATGGCCATGTTGGTCTGTTGAAGAGGGAGGAGTCAGGTTCACTTCTCTGAAAGTCCAAACAAAGTTCAGCATCCAGCACTTTTGAAACCTCTCCTCAGTTGATTCAGTAAAAAAAAAAACGCTGTCAGTTTTAGAGAGTGACCTTTTAAGTGTTTTGTTCCTGCATCTTTTCGACATTTATATGTGTCCGATATGTGAACTTCCTTCACTTTTTAACACCGACGTCAAAGCCAGGCTCAGCATCTACAGTCCACAGGCTTTAGTTTGGCGACAGAGTCAACGCGAGGAAAGAGATTCAGCGAAACTCCCAGTGGCTCAATGAATAGGATTATATGTAGTCCAGAGGGGGATGTGGATGACAATGGAGGTTGTGGAATTCACTTAGAAACTCAAGTCAAATGGCTGACGCAAGAGGTGATGGTCAAATGGAAGGACACAGGAGACATCAGACAAATTAAACAGAGATGAAAGGACCCCTGCAGGGACCAAAATCCCAAACCACAAACAACCCTGAAGATCAATTCCAGTATTACAGTTGGCCTCTAAAGTTATCAGGACAACAACAGTATTAATCATAACCCACCGCACTGCAATGTCTTCATATAATTATACCTCTAATTTAATGATGGGGACAGGGATAGGTTAAAATCATCCCGGTTATGATATCAGCCCGTTAAAAGAAATCCATTATTTATCCACCTTGGCTGGTTACCCTTGCCGGGCAGTGTGCACCACAGAGAAGCGATTCAGAAGTAGCTTTTGGATGCAAAAACAGACCGCCAATTACAACAATGTGGGTTTTTGTCTGTCATTCATGCGGCTTCAGTCAAGCATTGATTTACGTTTGATTATCTGGCTATTTTTGTTTTGTTTTTCTTAGTTTATGCCCGTCTACAATGGATGAGTGGTTTACATAAATACATGGCTTCCTGTTTATGAAAGTTCCTTTTGTACATGATAGAGTTTCCATAGATTGTTCCAGGTCAGGACAATTTAATGAACACTAATTTATGTAGAAGCAGAAACTGTATCAGAGAAGGCTGTCTCCAGACTGCAGAACATTGTCATCCCAGTGACAAAAGGGTGCCAAAATAACATGGCTGAGATCTCAGAGCTATTTATATTTGGTTCTTTGATATGCTCATTAAGGGTACATATGTTTATTTTTCCCTTCTGTGATGGACTGTCAAATATTAAAATGAGGGTCATGATAAATGCCGTGTAACTGACACTAGTATGATGCCACAATTTGGGGACATTTAAGAATAAATGTAAACTTTTACCTTTATCACTCATCATCATACACAGGTGATGGAGAATGTAATTTTTCTAAAAGTCAACAATGGACGAAGGATGGCAGAAGTTTCAAACCATTTTCTTGCATAAGAAATGCTAATATCTATTAAATTATTTAAGTGCTAATTATAATTCATTAAAGTATGAATCTATGGGTCACGGGATAAATATAACAATGAATGGGAAGGTAATGAAATATCAGGAGGAGACATTCCTAAAAGAACAAGACAGAAATATCCCATTTAAATAATTATTCTTGGAGCCATTTCAACTACTAGCTCCACCTGTCTAATTTAATGATAGTAAAATAACAGAGCACTGAAGCATAAGACAAAATTACTGAACAACAGAATAGGAAATATCACCACAATTAAAGGGAATAAAAGGTACAGAACTGTAGCCGGTGTGAATCAGCACGACCCCACCTCCTTGGCCATGGTCTCAAAGGTAACTGATGACTATTTATGCTCAGCACTAACCTCAAGCTTCTCTTTCCCACAATAATATCACACAGAATACATCAGGATTTAGGTCCGAGCTGAGAAACAACTCTGATGATTTATCATGACGAGACAACTGACAGATTCTTCACGCCCTTACCTAAACAAACCCTAGTGGGCATCTCTTGATACTTTAACCTGGATGGGATGCGTGGATCAAATACAAAACATTCTCAGAAATGTTAAAAAGGGCCCTTTTAACACAAAGAGCTCATGACAGCAGCCATCAGGAGGAATGCCCAGGATGCACATTTAGCACTGACCTGGGCTTCAGTCTGTAGTTCAAGGACACTTTGATGTGTGAGCTGCAGGGGTCCTGGATCGAAGGAGGGACCTTTACCTCAGCAGCTGTAAACCTGAGCCACATCTGCCCTCGCAATCACGCAAATGCCCCGATGACTCCTGGGTCTCTCTGCTTCTGCACCGCGCCTCCCACGGCTGGATCATGTCAGTTTCACAAGACATCTGGTGTTTGACGTGCAAATATCATCGTCTCCCACATCGGCTATGTTCTGGGATCTGTGTTAATAATCACGTTACTGGGGTCTTCAGCGCGCTGCACTCAAACAATGCTCACTCTACGTTAATACAAGGGAGGCGGCAGAGCCCAGGGCAGCAGACATCTGCTGACCAACACACACAAAACATTATATTTGAACCACCTTAATACCAGAACTAGTGTTTCAAGAACAATTGTTGATTCCTCCTTCTAATCCAGACAGGTGAGATCTGTCAATGAATGGAGGATAGTCCTCATTCATCTTATAAAGGCAATTTCTGAGTGCGCCGTGCATTATTCTGGTTACAAATACATTTTCAGTGCCCCCTATTACAAAATTACTGTAGCATTCACTTGCATTAACTTTTCAAATTTTTACTGCAAAACGATTAAAAATGCAACAGAATCATTCATTATAGTTGTTAGCCTGCCTTTATATCAACTATCAATTATGTAGATGCAGCTGAACTTGTTTCAAAACGTGAATGAAACACTTGTATTTATGTCTCTTTTTTTATTTTTGCCATATTTGTAAAACAAGTAAATGATAAAAGCAGGGTTGACTTGCAGGAGCCTTTTGAGCAGTAGCTCGTAAATAGAGGACAGCTCAACTTACACGCAACTGGAAGGACCATCTGTCAGCCCTGGCTGCTTGACAAATACCTTATATAAGGCCAAAATCTAGTGTGAAGCGCAGAGAATACAGTATCAGTGACTATGATCGTGATCGCGCTGTTCGCTGGCTAAATATAAGAAGAGAGAAACGCCTGGCAAAACCAAACAAATGAGGTCACTTGTGAACACTTCATTGATGAACTGCCCACCCCATCCTGGTGAATGTCACCTCCCATCAAATGCTTCACCGGAAAGAAGCGCTCGTTTCACTGAAATAGCGCAACAGCAACAGTCCCTCCCAGACAAAAAAATAAATAAAAAAGCATTATTTTCACCGTAACTTAAAAGGTCAGAGCATAAAGTAACTTTATTTTTTTTTTATCTGTGAGGATCTGCCTCCGCATTCCACAGAGCAGCTACTTTGGTCTGGTCTGGTTTCACAATCTGAAAGTTGTAAAAGGCTCGTGGCAATAAACCACCGGCTTCCAGAGGTCTTGATCGGTGTCCAAAGATGGGAAGTGTGTGTGTGTGTGTGTGTGTGTGTATCTGTGTGTGTGTATGTGTGTGTGTGTGTCACGGGCCTAGATGTGTGTGGCTGCTCATGATTTGCACATACCTGCCATTGCTGCTTGAACCTGGACTGTGGCTCAGAGGGTGTGTCAGTGAAGTAGGTGTGCCGTGAGGGCCAACCTGCTGGCTGCACCCATCCAGCCAGTGAGCCGATACTCGACACGGAGCTCAGCCCCGCTCCTCACATCTCCCCACAAAAATACCAAAGGCGATCGAGCTGAAACAGCCCAAAGCGCCCCTTTATCCACCACGATTGACAAGGATGTGCGGTGTAGTAACCGTGAAAAACCACTAGACACTGACAAGCTCAGCATGTGGCAACAGTCGCCCGTGTTGTGGCTCATTGTTTCAGCAACTGCCTCTTGGGAAGCCCTGACATCTACAGCGCACCCCCACCAGTGGACGGACGATTAAAGGCGCCCCCACCGTCTCCTGAAAATAAGTCAGGGCAGAGCAGAAGTGGAGAAAATCCGACAAATGAGCAGATGACTTGGGAGCCGACAACGACCTGCTCCTGAACTGCCTCTGCTTCCAGGCCTTGGAGTGGCTCCGTGGAAACGCGTAAATACGCACGCTGACAAATGCAAAGTACTCGTGGCGATCGCGGCGTTCACGTATCGAGTCGCAGATGTTTTCTCGCCAACACTGATAAATGCAATGGTTTTCGTTCCGGGGCTGAAAAGCCCGTCATGTTCAACCACAGCCGAGTGGACAAAGAGCCAGCGTCAAAGCTGCCAAGTCAGACGCCAAAGCCAGAAGGCTGCTCCCAACTTTTCCAACAATTTTACGCACGAAAAACAAAACAAACAAAAAAAAAAACACAGGAGGAAAAAGCGCGTTTAAAGGGACTGGCGAACGGGCACGGCTGTCCCTCCAACAGCAACAACTTGAACAGTTGATTTGTGTTTGCAGGCTCACCTTAGTGTTCACTCCAGCGAGAATGGGCAAACAGCGACACGCTCCACACGCCGAGAGAGGGACCTCCGCCACAAACAAGAAGTAACTAACCTCGCCTGAAAGCCGCCGAAATAACCTTTAGATCCACATTTCGTGCACGCAGGAGGCGTTTCTTTCAATGAAAGGGGGCGGGGGGGGCAGAACGTGTACTGCCGGTTCTGTTCTTGTGTGTTTTTCTGTCGCAGGCTGACTGGGTCTGGATCGATCACACAGGCTGGTCGGGATCAACCGCCGGCTTCCGCCATGGCGTTTCAAAATAAAACAACAGCCTCGTCACTCGAGCCCTAATAATTTAATGTTACGGGACAATAGTAATTAAAAGTACAGCGAATGAAAGCGAGCAAACAATAAAGGAATCGGCCTATGCTGTTTAGATTATTTTGTGAGACATGCACAATAGACAGTAATGTCAATACTGTCAAAATAGTTCAGCCATTAATTTCTGTAATATACAAAAACCCCATCAGCAAAACATTAACAGTAGGGTGCCTATGTAGGGATACGGCGATCAAAATAACATTACCATTAACTGAATTGATTAAAATCTATCTTTATGTGTGTGTTTTACATAAGGAAGGATAAAATGCATTTAAATAGTTCACCAGATACACACGCACACAGACGCGCACACACACGCGCGCGCGCGCACACACACACACACACACACATATATACACACTACCAAAATAGAATACATAATGTGTATCTCTCAACTGCAGTCAAACTAGTCACACGTCATTCTGGAATGTATAAATAATTGTGGCTTTCTGCCATATTTGATAGTGAATTAAAACGTATTCTGCCACAAGTCCAGAGTCATTTAGAGTCAAGATGACAGATGTAGCCACCTCTCAAGTGGGGGGGCAGAAATATATATAATCTACAATATAATAAAATAAATTTGTTGTTGGTTTAACCTATTTTCTTAACTATTTTGAGTGCATTTACGTAGTACAATTCAAAATGGCCAAAAACATAATGTCATTTTTTCCCCCTTTATGAGGGTTAAGGGTGTAGATGGCTCATTTGACCGCAGTATCGCACTGTTATGATTAAACAGAAATCCGACTGAATTTTCTTTGGAGACCACCTCTCAGTTCCGTATCGTATTCATGCCAGTAAAGAATTCAGCTCTCCGTCCAACGACATAGTTTGATAAATGCAGTCTGCAACAAAACTAAAAATATCCTGAGATCCTTCTCCATCTGTCCAGATCCTGCAGTATACAAAGCAATATGCTGTTTCCCGCAGTCATTTGTGGAGCAGATGATGTGTCCTAAGGAGAGGTCAAATATGTGACAGCTGACCGAGAGTTTAACCATTAATCACTTATCAGTCTATAATTACCGTCAAGATAAATTCTAGTGTAGTATTTCCAGTGTTGTTTGTCAACAGAAGTTCGTCCCAGAAGACAATATGAGGCCAATAATACTATCTTGATATGACATTTCCAATAACAACAGAGCAGTTTCTGTATTCAGTTTTCATTAGCTGATATTTACTTCCCTTGGTTGCATTTAACTGCATTAACTGCGTTTATCTTCAGTTATAGCTAGACAAATCTATACTTCGTCACAGTGACACAATATTGCAGGTAAACTCAGATTTAATTGACTTATTCCATTGAATAATATTAATCACTGAGAAACGTTAAAGAGGCAACTTCAGGTTTTAGATTTATTAAAAACTCCGTCCTTAACTTTTATATGAAGTTTTTTTGTTGTTGTTGATTTTCTGTTTTGTGTGTTTCAAGATTCCAATCCTGCTATTCGTCCAATACCGGCTAAATATAGTTTTGTTTTTTAAAGAAATAGAGGTTTAACTTTAAAGGAGTGTGACGTGTTTCCGGTAATCTCTGCCAGCTTGTTATCTGGTTCGTATGCTGACGTCACCAACACTGGTACAGGACTACACGAGAGGAAAAACTCTGCATGTGGAATGTCGCCCCTCACTGATGAGACAGGGAATCCTGATACTATTTCAAGTTGTGGAGCACTCTGGACGATCCCTACACAACCAGCTGGGTGGACCGCATCTGTAAAATTAGTGCATTAACTCAGCACCAAGCAACTGTCAAATCAAATATAGACACACAATATTTACGGGGGGAATTTTTTATAACTTGTTTTATAGTTGTTTTCTAGTGTTGTTTTTTTTTTTTTTCTCGCTGTTTTTTTTTATATTGCATATGACTTTTAATGAGTAACGATTGACTTCTTAATTAGTCAGATACTTTTGCCAATCCATCATCATTGTCCTGTTGTCACAGGCTTGTGATTTATGTTCGTTTCTTTTTTTTCCAAACATAGTCCTCTATTTTATTTATTGGATCTACTTTTGACCATTTTGGACAGCCACTTCCCTCTGTCAGGTGCAACAGTCTATCAGAGGTGTTCAAATCAGGAAAGTGAAAGTGCCTGAATGTCCTGCTGCTGACCCACCCTTCGGATTCAAGGCCTTAGTACTGGTCCTGGGGTCGGTACCTGCATCTGACCCGCTTTTATCATTACACTGATAAAATCCACACCAAGGGGTTTGCAGTGAACGTGGAGAGGTTGATAGAATCAGAATGCTCCTTATTTTATTTTATTTTATTTTGTATAAAATCACGCCGACGCGGTTCCATTCTTACGAGTCTTGTTGTTGCTTTTCGTGCCACAAGGGGGAAGAGCCTCCTCAGAGGAGAAACTGGAGTCCATCACAAACGTGCACACGCCAACTGGGAATCATTCCTAAAGGATCAGAATGGAACCACGGCTGACCCGAGAAGATCTTTCCTTCTTATTTGACGTTACCTCAACAAATCTATGTAATTAGGAAGTAATTACATACATAAGTGCGATCACATGTTGACAGACGCTCTGGGCCCACATGTTCAAGTTGTACCTGTAAACAGTATTATTAGATTTTACGAAAGAACTTCATTTACCATAACATCGTTAGGCATCCAGACGGAGGAGGTCTGAGGACATGAATTGAGACTGAAAGCGTCGACACTTCATTTGCAAGCCTAATTAACAAATCTTTAATTTCAGGTCCAGTTAATATTCTTGCCAGCCCACAAAAGTCCTCCCATTGAGTGACTGCTGAGAGCCCCCCCACAGGCGAGCCGGGCTGCGGTTCCAATGGTGATGAAATGAGATGTTGATTGGGCACAAAGACGCCTGTCTTTAAGTCCAACTGACAGTAATGGATGATGATGGATGCTGTAAGCTGGGAGTTTGTGTTCTGTCTTTGCTAATTCTTTGGCTTCTTCATGTGATTTATAAAATAATGATCAGCGTAAGGCTGGATGAATCTATTTAAGCCTTAAAGAGTGACTATCTGGTGTTTCATCAGGTGATCAGCTGGAGCTTTTGGCATTTGTCAGGCACAGTGGGATGACCAACTGTTGTGGGTGTAACTTTATTCCTACAAGGATTGTGTAGACAATTCTATTCTGCCTCCACAATACCTATCAGTCAAATTTTGCCATTCTTTGGTCTTTATACTCCATGTTGAGATCTTGGATTGTCTGCCATCCGGCAGTTGACGGTGATGTTGCCCCTAAAGAGAACGGAAGGGGGCCGAACACAAGGCCCTGGAGGGTTCAGGTGTTCAAATCAAGTATGCAGAGGGAGTAATCCAAACGATCTGTGGTCAGTCTCTTTGGAGGTCCACTATCTGGTTACAGGGTGGTACTCAAGGGCCAAGACCCAAGAGAAGATTATCCCTAGATAGCTTATTTAAGTGTGCAAAGAGCAACTGAAAGGTTGGTGAGCCTCATGAGTAATGCAGATTCCATGATAGCTCTGGAAGAGTTCACACTCACGTGCTTCCTGAAACGATCATGGGAGTTTGATTCTCCAGCCATGTATCTTGTGGACTGCACTTTATGACTGTGTCCTTTAAGTAAATGCGGTGTGTGTGTGTGTGTGTGTGACAGGATGGGGTCTGACCCGTCCAGTCACGGCCAAAGTATGAGCTGTCTCTATTCTCAGCAAAAATACATTTGCTGTGGATCATTTTACTTCTCTGAATCTCTATTCTGCTTTTTAAATTCTCACACAATATACAGTATAAACTTTATTTATGGGTCACTGAGAGCTGATTGAGCATTTCTAATTTTTACACAAAGTGGTCAAAAGGGAAGTAAAGTGAATTTTTGACACTATCCAACAGTTTTGAGTTTATGCAACATAATATTTGGTCAGAAATAGGGCAAAATATAGATGCGAATGTGTGTATTTGTTCTGTACCATGCAGTAAGACTCATTATGGTATGTTGAGGTACCCCTCAGTCTGGCATCCACCGCCAACAACAGGATCAGTTATATAAATAGCACATAAGAGCACGATACAGTGAAGCAGGGTGTCTCATGAATAAATTCAACAGTGAATGAGAACAGGCAGGTGGGACATGTGCTGAAATAATTTATTAACTTAGGAACACGTACAGTACAGTGATGAATCCTCGCTCTTGGTGGTGCAGGGACAGAGTGACTGTCTCCGCTCAGGGGAGGACCTGCCTCCCCAGCGTGCTGCACAGATGCAGCTAAATGCCTCCTGGAACAATCTGTAGCTTTGTTGTTCGGGCGGTCAGTTAAATCAGCCTGTGGAGCTCTCCGAGGATCAGTTCTTGGACCTCTGTTCTTTATAAAGACAATAAATGATCTGACCCTGGTCTACTCTGTGCCCAGAATCAGAATCAGACACAGCTGTCAGCTTTAATGTCCCTCGGCTCTGGAACACCTTAGAGATCTACTACAACTTTGCTGCTACTGTTCTCATGCTACTTTATAAATTTATTTTCATGGTTACAGTAAATAATTTAATCTTTATTTTTTATTTAATGTTTTCAATAATGCATTTTATTAAATAATGTGTTTTCTGTATAACACATCTGGATTGTTGTCTTAATTTTATTCTTAACTGTCGTTTTACCTTTTTTCTTTTTAAGGCATTTAGCTTGAAATCATTTTACAATGGAAAACTTGATCAGGCCTTTTCTAAATGAAAAATTCAATAATAGAAAAAAAGCATTATTAAATCAGTTGTACTGCATCGGTCCACGGCTGTCACTACGGTCTCCAAAGCTTTTGGATGCATATTCAGGGACACAAGGCTTGGTATGAACTGCCAGCAACACATGACAGCTGCTGTTGTTTTCACAGAATTATGGAGATAAAGACAGACAGAGGGAGCCAGTTGTCTCCATAACTGAAGTCAAGTGACACCACAGAAACCGCCTATAAAACGGAAGCAGGAAAGAAACAAAGTTATGAAGCCTGGGATCGCTCACATGAACTCATTTAGAAAAGCCTGGTGTTATTATCAGAGGAAGAAAGGAACATAAATTAGGTTGGAATAAAAGAAAAATGTCTTGAATGTCTTCTCAGGGTTCTCACGAAATAATCCCAAAGGACACTAATGACAATGGATTTTATACCACCGAACATGCCAGCTGATCCAGTAAAGCTTTTTGAAAATAGGAAGTGATAAAGCATCTGAACGCTAAGGTATAGCGTGTGTCCTATAGGACTAGGTTAAGAATAAACTACGACTGTCCTTCAGTCCGCTTCAGCTCTGAGCCTGAGCCAGCAGCAATGAAAACTCTTCCCTTGCAGCCTTCAACGCCCTGAATTTCAGTCACCAGTTATATGGTTATCTCAGGACATTCATAAGAATCAATCACAGGTCAGTACTTTTCCCATGATGATATCATTAACTTGTTAAAAAATTAAAAAATACTTTTCTATAGCATACAGCTGCAGGCTGCTTCAATTAAAACACATGAACTATTTTACAAACAGTAACAGTAAATATTTGTGCAAACCATTGAGCTAATCTGAAATACTGTATAAAAAAATCATATTGGAGTTTAGGGTTAATAATTTTGGTCTTTTGAGCCTCCTACCCTCGGGTTGTTCCGGGGCCAGAGTCACATCAAATGAGTCAGGTCATATAAACATTCATTCCTGATTAACTTATCAACAAATGTCTCATCCAATTTGTCAGCTTCACCACTGTTAACTCTAACACCAACTAAATAAATTTATAAAGATAATCTAATCTTCAACACCAAAAATAAGGCTCTGATTGTCTTTAATAGTCGGCACGCTCGCAAAATTTTTCCCACAGTGGGAGCCCCAGATGATTCCCTTTCTCTCTCCATCAGGTCTAATTGCCCATCTGGGACCTTCATTACGATCTTGCATACTCTTTAGTGTCAGTTACTGGGATCCATTTCAACTTATTTGACAGTTTGCAGTGCGGCAAAGTTCTTCCTGGGGATCATGTTGAATCTTGGATGGTCTGGTCAAATTCCATTTCAATTGGTGGCTGTGGTAAAAATGATTTATGATCCTCTGGTGATGATGGGGGCCTGTTTAAATTGACCTTTCCACATGGCCTCGTTTGCAGCAGAATAAACACGGAGCTTTACCATCACGACAAGCTCCCAGCGACCAGACAGCTGCACCTTTATCCCCAGCAGCTGAGTTAGAGGCCTGGATCCAGAACGCAGAGTGGGGGAGGAAAGTTGGGGACTCTGGCAGAGGACATCCTATGGCCGTCCTGGGCATTCTTCCAGTTGGTTCCATAACTGATCGATCCACGAAGTACCATTAGACATGCCTTAATTTGTCTTATTGATTGGATTAATCACTTATGAATTATTGTAATACGGTTATATTATCAGTTCAACCGTAGGCCATTTTTTTAAAATTTATCACTGTGTTTAAGATTTGTAAGATAATAACAAAACAATTTGTGTCTTTCTACCGAAGGGTCATACCCAAAGTAATTTCACAAGTTGTTCAGATGTAGCTGATCAGATTACACTGGGTTAAAAAATTCAATTTCGGTCCCAACTAATTTATTGGTGTCTGTCTAATGAACTAACATCTGACTTCAGTGTTGCTGAGAAATCCCAACAACAGTCTCTTCTTAAGGCTCCTCTTCAAATGTCTTTCTACTCAAATTTAACCTGGCGACGGTGCTAAATACAGTGTTACCGTAGAGCAACAGACAGAACCCAACAGTAGGAATATGGAAGCGTGTAGACCTTTTGTAAAATACTACTTTCCCTTTGACCTTACAAAACTTGGTCATTAACTTGGTAAGTTATCTCACTTATCCAGCTAGAAACAGAAAGATAAATATATGCACACACATATACACAAACACAACACTTTGTGTCACACCTATCTCTTCATGGGGGTCTAGAAATAGAGCCCTTAATCTAGTGACGCATTTTGTCAGTGGAGAGTGTCGAGGGACCACCGGGTCAGGAAAACCTGCAGCGCAAACAACAGAGGATAGGGTTGCAGGAGCTGCTAAAGTTTTCTTTCAGGATCCCATCACATTGGAGGGTTGGGATTTCCCTGCGAGGAGACATACAGAGAGGTAGAGACAGATGAGATAAATATAAGGGGAAATCTCATAGGACAACACTTGGTGCTTGACCCTTGACCCTTTCCATCATACATGGGATGAATTACGCAATAGTGCCACGTGTGATCGTGTGGAGTGCTGTGATGATAACTGCTCATGTCTCTTAAGGGAAGCCAGCATTCATTAAGAGGGATGAAATGGGGGAATTTGATTACTTTTGCAGTGAAACAGTATTGAGAGGGACAAAAGGAAGTTGAAGTGATGGTGAGGAGGTGAGGGGGTGAACAACTGAGTGACCGTAAAAGGCCACGCGGTCTCGCTGGAAATTGAACGAGCGAGTGAAAGGGGGCTTGGGTTTATCTCTGTGAAGCACTGTTGTATTTATAGATCTTCTTTAAAAAGATTTCCAGCCCCTTTCCATTGGTTTCCCCTCCTCCATTTTCAATTAGCCCCTGATGGGTGGAGTAAAGCAATCAGGAGTAACTACAGCTTGCACGTAAGGCTGCTCTCAGTCTGCCCCAGACTCCGCACAGACACACACTCCTCAGACGGGAAGGTAAGCTACAACTCTGTTCAGCTGCTGCCATATCACCCATTCATTCCTCCATCTTTCCACCCATTCATCCTCTCACTGGTCTTCATCCATCTTCCACTGTCCTGGGTCACAGTCGCTCACTGTGCTCCTGTATCCTACCTGCCTCCCCACCTTCCTGCTCATCGCTCCCTCTCTGCAACTGCACATTACCTCTACTTTTTAACCATCTTTGCCTCTTTTCACTTCCCAATTGTGGCAGAGGCCCACACCATTTTCATCTCTGTCCAAAGGAATCCTGACGTTCTATATGCTCATTAGGTTATCATCCGCATTAAAAAAAAAAAAAAAAAAAATCTCCTGTGCAATCCACAGCATTCTGCTGTGATGCAACCTCACATAAAAAATGGAGAATGGATCCAAAAGACTTGTAGTAAATTTTTCGTTTTTATTTTTAGTTGGGGAACTCTGAACATCTTCTCCCCAGCTGCCTCCTCCAGCTGCTCCAGAAGGCATTTTAGGGGCTAATGGGATTGACCTGTGTTCAGGATGTACCTGGGCCTCACAGGATATAATGACATGAAGTGTTGGGATACCATTTACACTGACTTTAATGTGAATGGTATTTAAGAGGTTAACTGGAATTCAATGAAGATTCTTTTCTATTATTGCATTATACAGTAAAGTTCATTAGTATCTATTTAAATGATTTAATTTGGTAAGGAATCCTCCAGGAGTCTTTTTTGGGGGAAATAATATTGATTTGTTTCAGAGAAAGTCTTATTCACAGTCAGAAATTAAACAACGTTAAACCAAAAAACACAGAGTGTACTGTCAAGTTAAAAATACTCTGTAACTTATCAGGTATAAGCCAGGCTCAGACATGGATACAAAAACTGGCCGTTGTTCAGTTTGACATTAAAAGATGTGAACAAGGAGACTTCTAGATTGGCTGCATCAAAGAGATCCCAGAAACAGCTGCTTGGCATATTTGAATAGCTGCATGTTTTATTTTGGCAGTTCACATTATCCTTTTTTATTTTTAGGGGTCGGATGAATCCTTATATAAGCTAAGTGACTCATTTAGGGAGCAGCAGACAATGAGGGAATGTGGGAGGGGTTGGAAGTCACTGAGAGCTAAAGGAGAAAAAGGACAGACAGCTTAAACAACTGACAAAAAAAAAAGACACAACTCTTGAATCACAGCAGATCCCGAGTGGCGATGATGAGAAACTGAATGGTTCAAGAACACAAAATAAAGGAAGATAATTTGTTTTTTTTCCCCCTGCCTTTGTATGTTGTAAAAACTCTGCTGGGTAATTCAGGCATTCGGATATACAGAAGGTAAAAATAATCTGTCGTACCTGCTGAGGAGAGGATATACAGCCTGCCAGAACCTTGGCCAACAGGGTCGCGGTATTTAAACTGACTTGGAGTAACCACAGGGTTTAACATGCTGACCGCAAGCAGCTGCAGATTGTGAGTGGCCATTATTGTGAGTGCCGTTCAAACCCACTCACACGCACACATGCGTGATGACAAGCAACACTTTTCTCTTGTGCTGACAGCTGGATGTGAGCTGATGGATGGGTCGGTGTACAGTGGCGGGGTGCCCGCTGGTATGCAATCGGGCAAGAATTGACTGTCTCCAAGCAGGACTGATAGCAGTTATTTATATCTGTCTCATCTGGCAACTTCTAGTCCTGACACTGAGAACAGGAGAGATGAAAGTGTTTGAGTGCCACATGGAAAAACTTTGTAACGTGAAGGACGTCATTGTTTCCAAAAAAAAAAAAAAAAAAAAAAGGAAACTCAATACTTTTTACAATGTTCCCTCTCTTTTCTGCCATTCTTCATCAGGTGGTTCCATCCGGGTCAAAATGACTGAGCGTTACGATTGCCACTATTGCAAGGAGTCCCTGTTTGGGAAGAAGTACGTTCTGAGAGAGGAGAATCCGTACTGTGTGAAGTGTTACGAGAGCCTGTACTCCAACACTTGCGAGGACTGCAAGAAGCCCATCGGCTGTAACTCCAGGGTAGGTTTTACATGCTTGAACGTGTTGAAACCATCCTGGTCGGGCGGGCCTGATGTAACCCTCCGCTGTTCTTGAAGGATCTGTCCTACAAGGACCGCCACTGGCATGAGGACTGTTTCAAGTGCTTCCAGTGCAAGCGCTCCTTGGTGGACAAGCCCTTCTCCACCAAGGATGATCAGCTCCTCTGTACTGAGTGCTACTCCAACGAGTATTCCTCCAAGTGCCACGAGTGCAAGAAAACGATAATGCCAGGTAAGGTCAGAGAGTGAGGTGTTGAAAGAGAATACACAATATTCTCTTTCATTTCACATTTAGAAATATGAATCTAAATGTCTGCAGGCATAGGAAACCAGGGCCTTAACGATGACCAGATAGTATAGGCTGTCCCGGGTATACAATTAGGATAACATTGCATAGTTTAAAATTATGCATGAAGTAAAGTAAGCCACAATGACGTCAAACTAAATTAACATAAATCTGATGTGAACGCAACTACAGAATACAGTTAAGTGGATATGCATATATTATTATATTATATATATATATAAATATATATATTATACCCATCGTAAGATATCTTCTAGTGAGAAAAAAAATCCAGATTTCATACAAAAAATGAAATGTGAAACCATTTGTTGTTGTTTTTTTCATCTTTTGACTTGTCATGTTCCTCTGAAGGCTCCAGGAAGATGGAGCACAAGGGGAACAGCTGGCACGAGACCTGCTTCACCTGCCAGAGATGCCAGCAGCCCATCGGCACCAAGAGCTTCATCCCAAAGGACAACCACAACTTCTGCGTGCCCTGCTATGAGAAGCAGTTTGCCATGCAGTGTGTGCACTGCAAGAAGGTACTGTAGGATGTCCCATTTGTTTAAAGCTGTACGATCAACCACGTGGCGATTTGACATTTAAGTGGTTCGAGGCTTTACCTCCACTCGTTCTCATCAGCCCATCACCACTGGGGGGGTGACGTACCGTGACCAGCCGTGGCACAGGGACTGCTTCCTCTGCACCAGCTGCAAGCTGCAGCTGACTGGCCAGAGGTTCACATCCAGAGATGATTTTGCCTATTGTCTCAACTGCTTCTGCAACCTCTATGCCAAGAAATGTGCTTCCTGTACCACCCCCATTAGTGGTAATCACATTAGCTTCTTCATTAGTTGAGGAAAACATCAAACAGATTATTATAATAAATTTGGATTTTTCCCTCTTCAGGACTTGGAGGAAGCAAGTATATCTCCTTTGAGGAGCGCCAGTGGCACAACGACTGCTTCAATTGCAAGAAGTGCTCCGTTTCCCTGGTTGGCCGTGGCTTTCTGACTGAACGCGATGACATCCTGTGCCCAGAGTGCGGCAAGGACATCTAAACTTCACCCAGTCAGGCCGACAAATGTGAACGGAGAAACTTGCCGAGAGAGAGGAATGACTAACCAACACAGCATCTTTACTCCAGTGCCAATATGAATGTACATTCTTGTATCCAACTACATACAAGCTACTAATGGTGTGAACATAGAACTAAACTGTTTAGAAAGAGACTGTTTACTCTGAGAATAAGTCATTACTAATAAATTAACTGATGGCATGAATGTCAAGACATTTTCTTATGAAAGAATGACCTGTTTGCAGACAGTTAACCATTTTCAGTTTAATCTACAAGTCCATCTTCAAGTATAATAATGACTGCATGGATTCGCTTTATGTTAATATAATTGAAGGTTTTATGAATGAGAATTTATGAACTACTTTAAACTGTCTTTAATGCATGTGCATGAAATGACAAAAACGTATAAATAAAATAAGTGTTTCAAAGACAGCTGCTGCAGACTGTTCTGTATTAGCTTTGAATGTGGAAGAATTTACACAATATTAGGTTAGTTCATATGAATGAACTAACTTAATAATGAAATAATTAAATTGAACTAATCACTCTTCCCTTCTTTTCTACATAACAGGATTAAAGAAATACTAATTTTGAAAGTGACATTAGAAACAGTAACTTGTGCATGTACAGACAACTGTAAAAAAGTAAAAAAATATATGAATACACATAAACAAATAAATGTTTCAAAAAGACAAATTTGTCAAAAATGTCAAATTCATTGTGTGTTTATTTGAATAACATCTACCGTAACCCTTTTCTTCTCCAGGCTACAGTGATTTTTTTTTCAATGAATTTCTCTGAAGAAGCCTATTCAGTTGAGCACAGGCTGTAGTTGTACGTACCAGTAAAAAAATCCAGCATGAAACTGAATGTCCAACTTTGCGCTCAGCATCAGTCGATACCTTGTCCTCCTAGAGTTGTACTTCAGCCCCACTGAGATACAGTAGTTGGAAGCATGACTTAATTATTGGTTCATCACTCTGACTCAATCTGCTCAGTGCAGATGATGTGATTTGATTTAAAAATAGATCAGGAGTGTTTCCTCTATGGGACGAGGAGCAGAGTCACATCACACCACCTAGACTAGATCATACCCTGGAACATGAGGCAGCCTTTATAATATTGTCTACAAGAGATACAGACAGTCCTGGTATAGCTTTTTTAAAAAAAAAATATTGAAAGTCACAAACATATAATTTTCTTCCAAACTGTATCTACCTTTTTTTTTTTAATAAAAGAGCTTCTAATTATAAGTGTTTAAAAACCCAGACAATCATTTATCTCACACTTAACACCCAATACAAGAGGGCTACTTGTTTTAAAAAAAAAAAGCCAACCCCTACACAGAAAAGTCATATTGCTTATTTTGTGGAGTAGAAAATCTCAGTATGGGACTGGAGCTGCTTATTACTGAAGGACACTTGAGATTATGGAAGCCTGCAATGATCAGAACCAACTCCATCACGGGAAATGGCTTTGCCAGACAGGTAAAAAGGCTGTTCGATGGTGGTGAACACAGGAAGGCTGACTACAACGTTTAGTGGGTGTTTGGTGAAAGAGGCCTTTCCTTCACAATCTAGATTGCCACAGCATCAGGGCCACGTCACGTGCTGGATCTTTTTCTTCACCTCTGAAGACTGAGTTGTATCCTTGAGAGATTTAAGACAAAACACCAGCAAGCATTTCATTAAAACAAGGTTAAATAAATATGCCATGGTTCAATTAAATGAAGTAAAAAACTGTGAAAAGGTATAAAGTGATTATTATTCATTGACCATGTCAAACAGCTGAAAATAGAAGTAGAGACAGATAACAGCAATGTAATATAGCTGTGAGCCTTATCTAGGGATGATGTGCATGTCTGGTCTTTCAATGGCTTCAATGTATTAAAACATTACTGTTAAATCAGCAATTGTAACGGTCATACGACTCAATTTTTTGTCTCTCCCTCTCACTGTCAATAATAAGTCATGCGGTCTAGCCCCTGACCCCTGGCCCCGCTCTTACCGTGTTGTCTGCTGGTTTGAGGCTGGTGTTGTTGCTGCTGGCTGGTGAGGAAGACGGAGCTGCCGTTCCAGACAGCCTCCGGATGGGGTTAGACAGGTTTGCAGCGGGCGGAGGCTTTAACCTGTCAGTGGCTCCTGCTGACAGGTTATTTCCTCCTGGTTTCTTTAATTTCACAGGGCCAGAGTGAGAAGAAGAACTACTGTCAAACACGATCAAGGGTCTCTTCCTGCTGTGATCATTACTGGAAGAAAAATAGGATAAGGAAGAGAGAGAGTCAGCTGATTGGGCCTACAATCGGGTGGATGACAGGTGGAGCCCCTCGGCTGTGTTCACCTGTCTGATCGGCCTGTCTGACTCTCTCTACTGTGTCTCATTCTGCGGCCCCAGCGGCTGTCGGGGAGGCTCCTCTGGGGCCGGGGGACCACATGCCGCAGGTAAAGCTCTGTCAGATGGTCCCGGCTGTCACACCCTCTCGTTCTGAGGCCTTTCTGGAGCATCAATAAACGCTGTTATTGGACGGCGGCCCGCCTTCAGACGTGAGCTTGTATGCTAACATCATGACATTCCCACCGCACGGCTCCTCACATTAAAAGCCATTTACGCGTTTCTGCCCGCTGACCTGACTCACCTCGCGCAATATCAGCCGCATAAAGTCTTGCGCCAGCAGTTCGGGGTGCAGCAGAAGCTCCACATCGCACACACTCACATCCTTCATGCTGCGAGCCGCCATACTGGTGGAAACACTTCCGGCTTCCCGACGTGCACCGCGGCACAACAACTCGACACGAGACGGATCGTGACGTCATCGGCCGTTCAGGAAAACGTGACCCTCGTGATGACGTCATTTCATGTCAAATTGATTTGAGTTAAAAAATGAGCAGCCGATTGAGACTTAACATCATTACGGGTCTTGATTTTTATACCTATCTTATCTTAAGTCAAAAGTTAGAATGATTTTATGTGTGCAAAGGAAACTATCCCAACACTGCACTTGGCAATTTCCACAATTTATCAATATTAAGGTTTTAATGCAACAGTTAACAAGAACAATAACATTACAGATGCAGCTCCTGACCCAGAGTGTATCTTCAGCACCACGTGGTTCCCTTGGTTCTTCTCAGGAACCCCATCCACAGGTTTGTTTTTTCTTCACATGTGGTTCATATTGTAACGTCTGAGTGCAGAGCGGTTGACAGAGACCCTTCGTCTCTCCGTCAGTCACTTTCAAGTGGTGTCACTCAGAGCTTGGGCCGGTGGTTGGCAGAGGGACTGGGGTAGGGCAGAGCCAGTGGGAGAGAAGCAGGGAGGGGGGTGTCTGATGGGGGACAGCGGGAAAACGGGCGTGTGGTTTTTTTTGGAGAGTTTTAGCCGTGTTCGTAAAAGAGCACAAATAAAGCGTTCGGAAAAGACAAAGGCTCTGTCTGATCTTCCGTGAAGCGCTACAATATCTTTAGACAGCTTGGTTGGCGTGTTCTGTTTGAAAGGGCAGCATCTGGCCTGCTCTTGTATCTCAGTCTCCAACGTGAATTACCCGTGATAACGTGAAATTGTTGTAGTGCCATGTTGGCCTTGGTATCTCTGGTTTGCTTCCTTCCTCTCCTCTGGCTTTGGTGAACTCACTCAGGAATGGGTCAGAGCAGGATTTGATGTTATGAGACCAGTATACGACATCTTTTGTAGGTCCTGGGGTCACCCTGATGACATTTTCAGCTGAAAGCCTGCCTTGATTCGTGGGGGGGGCAGCAGCCACAATACTGCCATCCTTTTCATTACTAGATGCCTTCAATTATTTCTTTCCCTGGATTATGCCATCTGTTGTCTTCATCTTCTGACATTTCCTCCCCTAAGCCGTAATCACTGCCAGCTTCCTGTGATCTCTCCTCAGCAGTGCTGGGTTCAAATATATAATCAAGAACTTCAATAAGGGAGCATCAATCTGCCGTGAACAGGGCCTCAGAATAGCATCGTGTTCTTGATAAGATAGGAGAAAAATCCAGTATTGTTGAAATTATGATGCACCTGCCAGTGAGGTGATGCTCCTGAGGGACAGGGTCTCTGCTGGCCAAACCTTCCTTGGTAATTATTATTATTGCCAAATATGACAATTAATGTGTGTTAGAACACACTTTGGGCACAAAATTATGGAACCTTAGGTCATTATGACCAAAAAAAGTACATTTTAGAAAGCGAAAACTTTTAAATTGGTCAGATTTGATCAGAACACAACATAAGTATCTGTGTTTTTGTATTTCAGAGGGGAACCTTTGCCCCCGCCACCCCCCATCTTTCAGCTATATTTCTCTATTATGTCATCGTTTGATTGCCTCATTTTCATCTATACAGAAAATTCAGACAATATTTCAATATAAAGATAGGTGTATTGTTTCCTTCAAACTGCTTTTTTAAGCTTAAATTTTAGTGCAAACAACACAAAGCAAAGAATACATTTTAAGGACTCGTGTCAGATTTAGTACCAGGAAGTTGTAGACATATTGTTCTTTAATAAACTTTGTAACTACTTTAAGACCACTGCTTTTAACTCTTATGTTGGGAGGGTGAATGTCACCCTAGCAACAAACCCTACCATGATTAATTGCTGTGTTATTTCTAGTTTAATGTGTCACTAAAATAACTTATCATTTCACTTAATACTACTGCTATACTATGTAAACTTGGAATGGAACCTCAGCCACCTCTTCTAAAACAAAAGGCTTGCAACATTTTACTTCAGTACATTACAATAGCCCAACAATGTTTTTATTGGAAGCGACAGGGAAGACCCTGTAGAAATCGCTGATTTCTAAAGTTCACATGGGGTGAATGTGGTTATTGAATACAATTCATATGATGCCACACAAGTCCAAGTTCAGCATTGGGTCCTCGGAAGAATAATGTGGTCAGATTTTTCTTAAAAGAAAAAGGAAGGGGCGGGGTATTGTCTTAATTTGAGCCATGCTGCACCAAATTAGCAGAATTACCATCACTGGAAAGTATAGAGAGCCTACACTTGAGTATATTGAAAGGGATGACTTATAGACTACACAGGTTAAACAATCTATGCAATAGTTATTTGACATCAGATTAAATAGATAATTTAAAGTATATAATTATTTGGAAATTGCACCATTTGTCATGTTATATACATTATTTTACATGTACATGCCAACAAAATGGATCCCAAGTACAATAAGAAGTGGTCGAAGTGCAGACTTTTAGCTTTAAATTAAAAGATGAAAAATTTAAGCAGTCCATATGAAACGAGATGAATACACAGGAAAGGCAGCCGAAGGGATTTTTCTGATATCACATCATAACCGTTAAATCACTAAAATGAAATGACTTGTCTATCTTTCTTTATTTCAGTGACCTTTTCATATTTTTTGAGCAGCAGTTCCAGAAATGATTATTGCCATAACTTAATTTTATGGTGGAATTGATCTTTGGCTCCTAATTTCTAATCCTATATTCCCCCAGACCTCTAGATGACTTTCAATTCTTAGATCTAACAAAGTTCTGGAATCAGGAGGGGGCTTGACCAGGAGTGTGGCGAGAGCGCCCCCTGTTGGTTTCCCTTGTACAGACACACCACCCCTCTTCTATTTCCATCTATCGTCCATCTACAGTTTATTTATGCATCTTCATAGTTTGTTTGTTGGTAAGAATAAGTATTCCAGTTGAGTATTCCAGTCTGCCAATGCTCTTTAAATTCTTTATTTATATAGCAGGGTATGTTCACAATGCAATAAAACAGTCAGGTAAACATACACAGCTCAATACAGACACTGTTAACACGGTTTAAAATAACACGTTAACAAGGTTTAAAATAACACGTTTAAGTAAATAAATTATGTGTTTCAGTCGAGTCAAATCTTTAAGAGGGAGGCTCTTCCCTCTAACAGCACTGTTGAATCTTTTAACACTGAATAAACCTGAAACTATTGTCACATAAGAGACAAATATTACGCCACTGATATCTGGAGACTAGAATCCATACAAGTAAAAAAAAAAAAAAATTACAAAAAATATTACACGGTGTTAAAATATGAAACGAAGGGCAAAAAATAAGACATTTGCAAAAGCTTCTGTATCCACAATGACCATGAGGGGAGCGAGGGCCCGCTCAATGCTGCTCGCAGCTTTAATTTTTTTTAAAAAGTATTATTACTCTTAGCATGATTGATAAAACTGTCATACTAGTAATTCGATTCATATTCAATACTTCAAAAATTACAATTCACGGGTTTTGGATTACACCACATGGTCCTAACAGTCGGAAATTCCTGAACACAAACGTTTATCCTCAAATTTGACCTGAACAATGAGTGCCTAATTCAGTGATTCGTCATTTTGCTGAGGTCGTTTTATCAACGGATGGTCCGCTTGGAACGTGGAACCGGGCCGCCACCGCCGCTCGCGCCACGGCACCGACAGCAGCGGGCAGAGGGCACCGCGCGGCCTCACACGGACGACTGCGTCTCACTGCACACGTAGATGTTGCTGGGCCTCACCCTGCGGTGGGCGCGACCCGCCACCCTGGGACACAGTCTGCAGGTTTTGGGGATGAACTCCTGGCAGGCCTCCCTGAACTTCCTGATCCTCCAGCAGTAGATGACCGGGTTGAAGACCGTCTTCAGGTAGCTCAGCCACAGGGCGCCGATGCTGACCGGGTAGAAGATGGAGCTGTAGTAGAAGCGCCTGCTGAACACGGCCAGCAGGCTGACCACGGTGTGCGGCAGCCAGCACACAGAGAAGCCCACGAAGAGGATGAGGATGGTGGTGAAGGCCCGAGTCTTGAAGTTCATATCCACCTTGACCTGCGGGGGGCGCTGCAGGCCGGTCAGCCTCATTTTGCTGACCTGGTTGAGCGCTGGCAGACACGAGTGCTCGGTGGTGTGGTTGTGGATCCGGAGGGTGTTGCGGCGCACCGTGTTGAGGATGCACATGTACGAGTAGAGCATGATGGCGAACGGGACGAAGAAGACCGCCACGGCGAGCAGCACCGTGTAGCCGCGGTCTGCCACGGAGTCCGAGTAGCCCAGCACGCACTGCGGCGCCCAGGTGCCCCCGATCTTCGCCGAGCCCGTCCTCCAGCCGACCACGGAGGGCAGAGACACGCACAGGCTCAGCACCCACGAGCCGGCGATCAGCAGCTTCGCCCTGTGGGGCGTCAACTTGTCCTGCCGCTGCACGATGATGAGGAAGCGGTCCACGCTGATGATGAGGAGTATGGACACCCCCTCCAGGACGAACAGCCAGTAGAGCATGATGGACGCTCGACAGAACTCACTCCCGAAGCTCCAGTCGGCACTGGCCACGGTGACGGCGGTGAAGGGCATGCAGAGGAGGGACAGCATGATGTCCGAAAAGGCCAGCGTGGCGAGGAGGAGGTTGATGGCCGAACGCATGGCGGGCTTCTGGTAAACGATCAGACACACAATGGCGTTGCCGAGGAATCCAATCGTGATCATGAAGATCATTATAGCTGCCAGGGTGGCGCGGAGAGTGACGGATATGGTGGGGGGAGGGACTTCTGAGGGGATGAACTCTGCAGCCTCCTCTGCTCTGTTGGTCTCCAGGAAGGCACATTCCTCCAGAAGGCTTTCGTTACAGAAGGCCATAGCAGCCAGCGTCAGCGATCATGGGCCCAGGGGAACGTATGGGACCGACCGCTGCCGCTATCATGGAGACCCTGTTCTCCAGTAGTTGACCTCCGAATAAAAAACCTGTGATTAGGAGACAAAATGTAGTAAACAAAAGACAGAAAAACATCTAAACCAGCAAATTAGCCCACTAACACGAGGCCTTGAATCAGTATTTTCTGAGAAAAAGCGGTTAGAACAATGGCATTGATCAGAGTCATTACATAACCAGATGAAAACAGACACTCTGTCATCAATTACTCAGCAGTTATTTCAGATCTGACAGTTATGAGGGACCCGCACGGCGCTGATATAATGATGGGATTAACCCACGGAAATGTGAGACGTGTCGCTCCCACAGGCACAAACGAGCTCCATGATTAACAGCAGAGCGGGACACATTCACTGGGCGCATATACAGACATTCACACCTTCCACCAATCAACACATGCAGCGGGATGTTCGTCGCGTGTGGAAATAAACTTCACTTACGCAAGTATTTGTACACACTCCCGGCGTCACTGCCTGTCTGGGGCCGAGTCTGCTCAAGCTCATTATGGTTTCGGGCCAACTAGAAAGACGTCTCGTCAGGCATCCTCACATGCCCATAAACATGCACAGGACACGCCTGTTGCCATGGTTTCTGCTCTGCCCTGCTGCTGGTGCTCAGAGGCTGAGGAGATCATTCTGTAATTCAGGTCTTGATGGGGCCCTTCCACGAGGAGCTGGGGGACAGCAAGACCAGACAAGGTCAAAGGTTAATATGGAGGGAAGCCAATTAGATTATACTTCAGCAAATCGCAGTGATGCCGAGACTGCTAAGTGGATCTGAGTCAACAGAGAAATAAAACGTTTAAAATATTAACATCATTTTTTTTCATAGCATATTTAACACAATACAATATGATTTTCCACCAAAATTATTAATTTCGAGCAATATATATATATATATATACCGTTCATATATAGCTATATATAAACTGTACGGGATCAAATAAATACAAAAACATTCTTACAAAAAAATTGAAAATAACACCCTTTGCCAAGGGTGTAGTTGACCAGTGTGGCCAGCAGGGGGACTCAGTTAGTTGTTCTACATTTTTTCCATTTTAATTTTGGATTAAAGAGCATCATAAGGGAAAAACACCTAAAAACATTATTTTAAGTTGTTAATTCTCACTATTGACTTGATGTCAGACAATATGCTGACACAGACACGTATGGAATCTAATTAGTGTCATGTGGCGCGTACGGTCATCCATTTCCATTGTGTTGATAATCTAATATGCATCTCCCATCCGGTGACATAAAAAGCTGCTTGACGCACCGACCTTTCCAACATCTCCTCCGTCAACCTGGTAGTGATCTGGAGAAAAAAAAAAAAACAAAAAAAAAACATCTCACCAGACACAGATGGATCCACTTTGACGTTACAGCTGACGATGTCTGTCAAAGCTGCAGGTTTGAGTCGGCGAGCTGTGTTCTTTTAATCCGTGTGTATATCGTGCTGTTTCCAAAAGATTCCCGTTTTAACGTTTCCATGTCGTATCGATCGCCATCGTATCGCCTGTGGATGCTGCTGACGCCAGAAGACGAGCAGGTGGTCCCTGATTTAAAGGAGCGGCGCAGCAAATACACTTACATAATCAGTCCTCCCAAATTAAGACTACAGTCAAGGGAAAGAAGCCGATCAATAATATTCATATTCACGCCACTGAGATGAGATAATATAAGTTTGAAATTGAGATTCCATCAAAAAAGTGTGTTTGATTTTTAGGCATACAGGAAAATCCAGACAGGTGCGTTACTTTAATTGACCACACGAGGGCAGCATTATATCGCAAAATGGTTCGGTCCAGTCTCAATATTAAAATATTTATATTTGGGCAGGTACCAAAATATGATTTATTTGAAATCAATCGTGGTCTAATTTTTTTCAAAATAAAATTTTCATAATGTATTATTGCCCTCGCGTGTTCAACGCCACATAAAAGCTGTAATGAAATTTAAATCGTGTATAACAATTTTTTTATTATTTGTTTTTATTAAGGGTTACATCTACACATATGATATGACGGGGTTTTCTTTTTAGTAGGGTGCTTGTCTAAATTGGCAACGTGCCCATGTGTTGAACATGCCCATCAAACCAGTTCCACTCTACCGGTCTGGCACATGCATGCTCGTCACGTCCAGTGGCACCCACACAACAAGCTTGCTACTGAGAGAATTAATTTCCTTGTCCATTATTCCACAGATGTTTGCTTTAATGTCTTCCTGCGTGGTACTCCATCATTCCCCCCCAAAAAGCAAACATGGGCAAGTGGAAACTGTTCACCATTAAATCAGAACATTCTCAGACACAAAGCCTTTGGTTAAAGAATTTACATTTGGTGCATTTACCACATGTGAAAAAATAAATAAATGAGAAAACACACACACACACAAACACACACACACAATTTGTAAGAGCTTCAGAACTCCATTGTACGTGCCACTAGTGTTCACACTCAGTAAGCCATAGTGTGTTAATCAGTGTTAGATATTAATAGTTAACCAATGTCTGCAACACAGAAATAATTAACACTAAATAGTGGAGACTGATGACGTGCAGTGCAAGGCAAAGTTAGACATTAAAATTTGAAACACCGCTGCACTGGTTAAAGACTTCTCTGAATCGGTTCAGTTCGCCATCTGTTGTGGCCAAACTGTTCAATACAAACAAGAGGGAATTATCTAGCAATAATTACTGTATGTAAAGTACTGGCAAATGAGGCTTTAAGAGCAATTATGAACAATTATAAGAGCAGTTTATGTCGGAGCACGTAATAACGTCCTTAGTGTGCAGCCAGCCTGTCCGTGCAGGCCACGCTGTGCAGGAGGAAATATGTTTTAAGTCACACATGCATGCGAGAACACTGACCACTGTGCTGCAACGAGAAGCATATGTGAGCTGTACGCCATTTTCTGTTGAAGGAAGGGTTTAGGTTACAGTAACATCATCAGCCCGCACCTTCAGATCACTGCATTAATATTCAGAGGAGACACCTTGCATCTAGTGCGATGACAAAACCCTTTGAAGGGTTTTTGATCCCCCCAATTCCATTCTTATCCCCCATCTTTACATCGCTAAGCTTTAAGGGGGATCACACTGCAATCCTGCAAGCTTAGATTCTTTTTTTTTAATCAGAGAACTTTTGACTTTGCAGCTCAGGAAGAATCCATCATCACACATTACTCCCTGTTTCTGCCTTTGTGTGATGCTGGTGTGGAAGCTCAATACACGCAGAAGATTTCATTTGCATGTCAACATCTGGCGCTCAGAAGAAAATACGCTGTTTTTATAGGTAGTCTGGTAAATTAATTCACCTGGATCACATAGTCATCACAAACGGCCACTTTTGGTGGTTCCTTGAGATGTTGTCCGTCTAAACTAATGAAGGGATTAAAATGTGACCTGGATTAATGAAAGCCCGGTGGGCTGATGTGTAGAGATCTACTCAGGATGCCCATTCATACCGACAGCCTGTTATTTTTAAACCACAGGCCCAGACTTTCCCTTTCCCCTAAATCTTTCCCAGTGTTGAACGGGGACAAACAAACACGCCTCGTGCACCTTTTCATGCATTTGTGTGCCTACATATTTATATTACTGGTTTTACAGGTGTGTTCCTCCAAAAATATCCAGAATTATACATGAGAAGTCTAATTTAATGTAGAATTTTTGAAGTCCAATTGAAGGAAATTGAAGGAAATGTAACCTTTGTTTTCTGTGTAAATAATAACACGTTTAAACTGTGTTACTGCGCCTGCTGCGCAGTAACGCATTAACCTCCAGGTTTGTGTTGGTTTCTTCGTGTTCACTCGGGTTTCTCAGCAGCTAGGACAGCGAGTGATCTTTGACCTCATGCGGTTTCGCCGCGCTGGGCTTCGCCCGCTCATCTTTGTTCCTAGCGTTTCGAGGCCCGTGCGTCATCTTTGAGCTGATCAGAGACAGACAGAAGAATTAATCGCTGTTTTCCAGAGCCGGCGTCTCGCTGCCTCGCTCGCCAAATCCGCCGAGCGAGGCAAAAGATCTGACGCCTCGTGTCGCCACGTCTCTGCGTTACCCCGGCAACCGCTGC
Organism: Lagocephalus sceleratus; assembly: GCA_911728415.1. Classification (NCBI taxonomy): domain Eukaryota; kingdom Metazoa; phylum Chordata; class Actinopteri; order Tetraodontiformes; family Tetraodontidae; genus Lagocephalus; species Lagocephalus sceleratus. The sequence goes on along the minus strand of CAJVRN010000231.1, from coordinate 16,262,045 downwards.
AGAGGTGAACCGCCAGGTGGGACAGCCGACCCCAGTTGGCTGCTCTCCGCAGAGCTGGAGTCCACGGTGCTGCCACAGCAGGCAGGTCTGCACCCCAGCAGTGCATCCACCTCCAGGGGAGCGCTCAGTGGAACAAGTTTAGCTGGTTAGACTGGAGCTCACTCACTGGCAGAATGGTAGTAACTGGGAAAAGGTCTCAGCCTGAGTCGTTGAATTGTTTTGGATTTGTATGACTGAAGAATATTTAAAATGAAGTCTGAAAACTTCATTTTTTGAATAATAAAGAATCACGTCAACAGAATTTTGGGTTAAAACTAATTTTCTATCGAGTGACTAGTGAATATCTTATCTTGCTGAATAAAACATTAATCACTACTTTATATCAGTAACTAAGAAAGTTGAGGAAGAAGTTTTTTGGTTTTTTTTAAATGACAAAGGTTCAGTCTAGCATGTAAACTAACTACATATTTTTAATCAAGAGTGAAACTTATTCGTGTGCCAAACATTTTAATGGAATTTCTGTTTTCATGATTGTCTTTGCCCATTTTATCCCAGTGTGTGTGTGTGTATGTTTGTGTGTGTGTGTGTGTGTGTGTGTGTGTGTGTGTGTGTGTATGTGTGTGTGTGCATGCGTTATGGGGCCACATTGCAGATAAGTGAACACAATTATTTACTTCTGTCAATTTTATTAAATAATTAGTCTATTCCATGAAAATAACACAGTGGAAAAAATAAATAATACAAATCATTACAAGAATACACAGCAGACTTAAGTAAAAGAACTCAGGAGAATGTTTGCTAATGTTTGAAAGAAATCATAGGAAGGAGAAGGACATACTGGGAATTATCTGGAATTTAACTTCTGACCACCTTAATGTGTCACAACATAAGTCCACTGGCACACAACAATATGAGAAACACGTTTGAAGAGAGATAAATTATTGCTTATTATAAATGACATGATGAATAAAGCACATTGTCTCATATCATTGTCTCTCACTGGAAAATAACAGAGGCCTGGGCAACAACTCCTGCAGCATGACAAGGGATATTTTTTAACAATATAGAGATATGGAAAAAAAAAACACTTTGACCTTCTTGAAATTACTAAAATGTCCATTCAGGAGGCTTTTTTGGTAAACAAATATTACATTTAATAACCTCCGAATTCTTTTCCAGTCAATTTTTTAAGATGAGATTCTCATTTAAGTGTTCCAAATATTGATTTATAGTGCAGAAAATACTCCGTGGTGCATAAAAGTAGATTGTGTCCTGTTGTGGAAAGAGTACACGTTGGATAAGAATATCATTATGGATCGATAGCCTACTGGAAGCTGGAAGAAAAACGTTTTTCTTCAGATAATGGGAAACGTGTATTCAATTCTATAAAAAAAGGTACGCAGCCTTTTTGTGGTTTGGATGCTTTACGGTGTTTTACGTATCGCTGTACATCCTCTTGCAGTCTAACGAGGGTGATGGGGTGTCCGGACCCATGCTGCCCACCTGTGAATACACGTCCTCCGGTGTGCGTGGCAGCCCAGGCGGCGTCATGCGCTTCTCTTTCTGTCTGCGGTTGCAGAACCAGACCCTGACCACCTCCTTCTCAAGCTGCAGAGTGTCTGCTAGAGAGTTGATCTCCTGTGCGGACGGCTTGGGACACTTGAGGAAGTGACTTTCCAGCGCGCCTTTTACGCTCACTTCGATGGATGTGCGCTTTTTCCTCTTCCTGCCCTGTGTGGCGATCTTATCGATGCTGGTGGGGCTCCCGGTTGTGGAATCGGCCTCCTCCAGCCACTTGTTCAGCAGGGGCTTCAGCTTGCACATGTTCTTAAAGCTCAGCTGAAGCGCTTCAAACCTGCAGATCGTGGTCTGGGAGAACACGTTGCCGTACAGAGTGCCCAAAGCCAGGCCAACGTCCGCTTGGGTGAAGCCCAACTTGATCCGCCGCTGTTTGAATTGCTTGGCGAAGTGCTCCAGGTCATCAGACGTCGGGGTGTCTTCGTCCGAATGCGCGTCGTGGTTCACGCCGTGATGCTGGTGATGGTGCGCGTGGTGGCTGTGGTGATGGTGGTGGTGATGGTGGTGGTGGTTGCTGTGATCCAGCTCCGGTGACTCCCCGCGCACCAGTCCCGGGTGCATGAGGCTCTGACCCGCGTGTGAGCTGAGCATCCCGTTGACGGTAAAGCCACCGGGCTGCGAGTAGATGAGGGACTGTTGCTGCTGCTGCCCCTCGGAGATGCTAATGTGCGCTGCGGATGTGCCACTCCAACTTCCTTGGTGCGCTTGATGGGGTCCGAGGTGCGGGGGCCGGTGGTGCAGAGCGGAACCGGAGTGGAGGTCCTCTCTTCCGGTGTTTCTTTTTGCCTCCTGTGGCTGGGTACTCGGGGTCCAAGGGGAGCCGGCCTCGGCCACCGCCACTGCGGCTGCGGCGGCCGCGGCTGCTGCGTGTGGCAACGATGTCACCCACTGATGAGCGTGGCTCAGCATGTGGCCCCCGTTGCTCGCCACCATGGCTCCCTGCATGAAGTCACTCTGCACCATCTTTACTGAAGGGTCTCCTCTGTATCCACCAGACACTGTTGTCACAGCGGTGCTGCCCGGCTGCATGCCACCACCCCTCCGGTCAGAGTGGAGGATCGAGCCGGGTAGAATCCTGCTGCTGGCTAGGTACGGACTCGTGGCTGTTGCCATCCCCCAAAGCATAGGCTTTGTATCAAAATATCTGCTTCTCTTCTCTTTTTTTTATTATCTCCGGCTGTATTCTAATCCATTCACAAAGTGGCTGTCACGAAAAGGAGCGACAGCGTTGCGCGCTTGGAGGAAAAGGCGCGTAATCACTCCACAGAGGCGTCAAAGATAACTGTAGTTAGAAAGCTTGGAATGCTGAAACCTTTCTTTGCTTTTCAGTGCAACGGAACACTTGTCTTCAAAACTTTTATCTGTCCCAAGAGCAGCGCAGTGCTTAATCCACACAGATTATATGGAAATCCACGCGGAATTTTTGCATAACCGCTCTCCTCCGAACCGCTTCTCTGCCACTTCAGCGCGACGGAGTTACAAAGACAAAATGTTAAGCGCGTCTCTGGTTCTCCTGTAGTAGTTTCTCTCTCTCCCCCTCTCTCTCTCTCTCTCGCTCTCTCTCTTTCTCCCTCTCCCTCTCCTCTCCATCCGCTATTTCAGCGCGTCCTCTGCTGAAGGAAGGAGCCGAGCGTGTGTTTACGTTGTGCCAAGTCTGCGTATTCCTCTCGCGTCTCTGTCCAATTACAAGAAAATACTCTGCAGAGCTCCTGCTGATTGGACACAGAGCAGGAGGAGTTGTGCGAGTGTCTGTCGAGCTCGTCTACACAAAGTTATTGTTGCATGAAAAAAGCAACAGTATCGCAACAACCACAAAACACTTCGATCCTACCTCAAATATTATTACTATTGTTTTATTATTATCATTATTATCATTATTATCATTATTATTATTATTATTATTATTATTATTATTATTATTATTATTATTATTACTTTATTTGATGGTGGTGATGCTGCTCTGCCGGTAATGCCTTTTTGAAAGTAGCAGAGCTGAGGAGTCAGCTTTGGATACATGGAGCCTTTATACGCCTCTTGCATCCTAATGCGCTCTTCTTTTCATATGTTAAGGGAAATGCCACAGTGGCGTGACGCGCCGCACTGGTGAGTCCTGAAGGTGCACAAAACCATCTAACAAGTTTTTTTTTATTTTCCGTGTTCCAAAAAATTCATCCCAGCATCTCCAAAACAACGCACGCCAGTTGTACGGGGATGTTTCCACGGGTCAGTTTATGGATGGCCTGTTAAATAAACGCGTTAGGCGGAATTTCGTACCACGGAGTTCGCCCGATCTGAAGGCCCCTAAGAAAGGAAAGTATCGACTTGGACGCCTGGAGGTTTTGGACCGGAGGAGAGATCCAGGTGCAGCCAAATAAATGTGCAAATGTATGTTTTTCTGTGGAATCGCCTTGGCTCATACCCAAAAGGTAGGAAAGAAACAGATTCAGAAATGTGTTTGCCCAACATAACCGAGACTTTCTATCATAACATTTAAATCCCTCTATTATGGTCACTTGTGTTTTGAACTGTCCGTAGGTAATTTACAAGTTGAAAAAGTAATTTTCAGTCAGTCAAATCTTGTTACCTCATTTACTGACAAAAGTGTGGAGAATAAACTGAAATTCAGCACAAGTGTAAATTCAGGTAATTTATTATTAAAGAACTTTTTTTGCGGGAACTGTGGGAATGGGGGCAGGGAGGGGGTGGGGGGGTTAGTGTGTTTTTAGGCCTTTGTTGGGTATTTGTTGGAGAAGGAGAGGAGAAGGGGAGCACAATGACACATTTACTCACACAGCTCCAGATGAAGCCACAGCTGCAGGCTGCACCTCCTCAGAAATGAAGCCGCAAAAAGCCTGAAAATGCTGATTTGCTTCTTTAAATAAGTAAAAGTGCCACAAAGAGCATTTTATGGGAGCCAATTTAAAGAATCCTTGCAATAAATAATTTTTTAAAAAGAATCTATTAGGAAAGATATTATGAGCTGAAAGTTTCTGGTTGTGTGTTAGACGTAAAAATGATTCCACCTCAGGGAAGGCTAAAAACACACGCCTTTGTTGCATTCTCACTGAACTGCTGTTACCTTTCATGGATTGAATTTTAAATTACTTGTTTCTGACCAAGTATTCATATTCTTTATGTACAATTTGTTTTGTGGGTTTAAAAGGTTGCTTTAATAACCAAACTGGTGAGGAAGGGCATCGTGTGGTAAAACCAATTCTGTTTTGAGTTCGAGTCTACGGATGCTCATGAAGTCCCAATAACTCCATTACTGGAATTTGCATAAATACATCAGCATACGTAGGTCTCACCTTCATGGTTGACTAATTTTGCTGTTTATAATAACTATTAGCATCATTAAGGGTCCATCAGCTGGATGGATTATTAAGTCATATTTTTCTATTAGAGAATTAGCAACAAGGTTGTTAAGCGTTACCAAACTTGTTTACAACTTCAAACCATCCAAAATACACACGATTATTTTATTCCACGGTCTATAAAAGCCATTTAATGTTGAGCTGTGTTGAGTAAAAGCCGTGCAAAAGCACCGCAGTATTTCATGTTTGCAGCACAATGTAGAGAGAACCAGACGACTCTGGGAATGCACTAATGTTTTTCATGTGTTGTGCTGGCTGGTCGCAGCATCGGGTCCTCTATTTGTTATTCATGAAGGAAGCTGGGTGAAGAGGCCTCCTTATGATGCACATTTTTTTCTCGCTGCTCTCTCTCTCTCTGTTTCCCTCTCTCTCTCTCCCTACCTTGATGAAACTGCTTGACGACTAAGCAAATAATCTGTTTTAGCTGAAGTGAATACAGCAATTAATCCGTCATAATGAGCACAACACAGACAGCTAATTGGCATTATTGTTTCTTTTAGATTATCTTCAAATAGCTCTCCCTCTCTCTCTCTCTCTCTCTCTCTCTCTCTCTCTCTCTCCCTCCCCTCGCTCCTTCTCTCCGTCAGGTCTTCAATATGCAGATCGTCCATTTCTGCCCCTGGGCTATTTTCTTTGGTAGACTTTTTGAAATATGGTAATGCTTCCAACAAAAATTGCAAAGAAGAAAAACGGGAAAAAAGGCCTTAATCTGGGCTCCAGGAGTTTTCCACTCAAAGAAAAGAAAGAAAGTGAGGATGTTCTCATATTTGCGCTCTTGTTCTTGTTTTGTTTCCATCCAATTAAGCCGGAATAGAAACACAACCCAGGCAAACAAACAAAAATTAAATGGTGACAATGAAATCTGTTTGAACACACACACACATACATACACACACACACACGCCCCCCACACACACAGATAGTGTTGTAGAAAATATAAGGCATGTGTTATTCAGTCAACTACTGTCATGTCTGTAAACACGGCCAAGCAAACAGAACTTTTCTTTCCCTCTCTTTATATTCCACCTCTTCACTGCCATCCTGTGGTTCCGATCACGAGCGCGTTTGACCTTCAGCTCCCCCCGAGACACAGAGATCCCTCACAGCGTGAGCCTCTACCCAGCAACCCCCTGCCGTGCACTTAAATCGGAGGCGCAGGCAGCCACGTAGAAGGCAGACACGGGGGGAGACAAAGCGCGGTTATTATGCTGCAGCGAGGCAAGACAACAAAAAAAAACTAAAGGGGAGCGGGGAAGCAGAGGTGATGGAAGTGATCAAAGTTCCTGAGAGGAGGACAAATATGTGGCAGCAAAAATCAATTTCCGTCGAGTCCGACTGCGAACCGACGTGCTGCAAACTTTTCTGGGGCAGTCTGGACTGTGGCGGTCACGTGGTGGAAATATTCACTGTGGAAGGAAGTGTGAAAAGAAAATAAAGGAGCCGTGTTTATCATTCTGGCGCAACACCGACTGGGGCTTAAATGATCTGATGTGCTGGTTAAACATTGTTTTTGTTTGGCCCATAAGTGGAAATTGATGTGTGAAAAGTATATTCATTAATCCCAGCGGTTCTTTGAAAGGGGCCAAAGTGACAAGGAACAAAATATACCACCGGCAAAGAGCACAAAGTTATCACTCATTTTACTTTCTGTGAGCCGTTTGTGTGTACACAGCTGCTCGCAGGTGTCTGAAATGTGGCCACCACAAAGTGTCCGCGCGCATTTACATAATGGTGGAAGACGTTTTTGGAACGACGGCCTGTTACAAGCAGACGTCTTTGCTGAATATTTATGCTAAACTAAACGAAAGGCCCGTCCAGAGGAGAAACATCTGTGCCTCTGTAGAGAGAGGGAGAGAGAGGAAATTGAGAAAAGATGAGACTCACGGGGTTTTAGTGCATTCAGATAAAGTCACGGCCAGAACAGAAAAATACAGGGCTCACGCGGCTGCAAAAAATAAAACACAAACGTTGAGTTAAAGGGAAGGAAGCCTTGGAGTTTTTAATTTCCTCTTTAGCTTTTGCCGTGGCTCACGAACTGAAATAGAAATTAAAGTAATTGTGAGGACATTTGTGGTTGCGCATGTGTCTTCCCACAGCGTTTTATTCACGCTTGGTCGAAAAACTTCCCATGCCTTCTTCTGTACCTGCAGCTACAACCAGTATGACAGAGAAATTTAGTCAGGAAATACCTCCAGCTCTGCAGCCTGAGGCTACAGACAACCGTGGCCCTGTACCCAGGTCCCGTCCGGAGCCAAATCAAACAGCGGTTGTCCCCGAAGGGCCGGTCTGGCTGAGTCTGGCTGACCCTGCACTTTTCATGAATGGACAGATTTCTCTGTGAAGCTCCCACCGAGGCCCACACGCTCATAAAGGCTCTCTGTAGTTGGGGAGACTTCTCAGGTTGGTTAGAAGGAAAAGAAGGAAGTATCAGATACTGAAATATTAAGTGACGTCTGATACAAGTGGCAGAATGGTTTACACCATTTTGGTTTAATCCCCGCTCAGGTTACACTGCGCATCACAGATCAGAGCTTTAAAGTGAAAATGTAAAAGGTATCAGTCGATCTGATTATGCATATCAATTCCCTTCTGCTTCTTTTACTGAGCAACCTTCGGAGACCGTGGTTCAGTATCCGTACCTGCTTTATAAACAAGAATTCAAATTAAAATCCAAACGTGTGATTATTCAGCGGGGTGAGAAAGAGCAGTTGAATTCATTATGGCTTCTTTATGCTCAGTTACAATTGGACTCGTTTGAGCAATTTGATACAGCGGAACAAAAGAATGCGGCGACATGTCTGCGCGTGCATCAACTGAGATGTCAATCAACACACCTTACAGTGGAATCTAATTAAATAAATACTATGCATGTGCCTGAGCACAGCAGGATAATGATGTCGTGTAGCTTTGGAATTAACACTTATTCGCAGCAGAGGGAGGCGAGTTTCACAGTAATGCATCCAGACTACAGATAACTCTACAATCATCAGAAATAAAGGTGTTTTTATAATCTCCAACCACAATGTTGTGTCACAGACAAAGACACATCTTGGTGTTGAGGAGGACAACACAGAGACCAGTCGGTTTGTCTCAGTTTATCATGTAATTATATTTAGGTTTACTTTTTTTTCACTATTATATTTACATTTTTTTGTTTGGTTTTACTGTCAATGCTTTGGTTTTTACATGTGCATATCATCCTCAAGCATTTGTGAAGAAAACTGCTGTTTTTGTTAAAGTCTGTTAAAGAACAATATTTATAAATCAAGAATGTGCATGATTTTAAAAGTTATTTGAGTATTGAGTTCAAGCCAATATAACTTATTTAGTCCATGTTTGGGCAGTAACAGTAATGTTCCACTGGTACGACATCAGAACCATAGTGAGACATCATTTAACAAGCTGAGGTTCGACTGAGCCTCAGTGGTGTGCAGGTGAAAGCAGCCAGCAGCAGCACACTTGTGAAATGCTGTCAGTCGTAGACACCAATGTAGGACAGGACAGTTCAATAAAAGATGAAGAAAGTGTTACTGAAATTTGAACAACAACATAATGGATGAAGGCCACAGGCTCTAAAGATAAGGAGTTGTTGAAAATAAGGTCAGTGCTGTGGAGATATTTAGGCTATTTGATAACAACAATACGCATAATAAGTGACAATAAGCCTAATTTATGGCGCCTGATTTACACCATCGCTTTAGTCCTATTCATTAAAACATTTGACTGTCTTGAATTAATTAAATGCTTTCGACCAATACATTTATTATAAATACAAACCATTCAACCAAAAGTAAGTCAATTGCATCTTCCCTTAGGAGGGGCCAACCTTGAAGCCTTTACCCACCACCAACCTTCTTTAGTGACCTTGTTTTGATGTTGCAGCTAACACACTGCACAATAAGGTTTGATCCCACAAACACATCATGAACAACCGACTGAGGTGTATTTCTTCTGACTGGAGAAGACAGTAGAGTCGAACCCAGAACATTATGGCTGTGTGGCAGTACCACTAAACCTGTGTATTAATTTAAATAGTTTCTAATAACCATTTTTTCCATAATAAATGCACGACAACTAGTACTGTGTATTAGATAATATTGATGTTTGTGGTGGTCTGGTTGTTATTGTTATGTGTCAGTATTATACCAGTATATTTGTAGATAAAGTCTCCAAAGGAAAATGACTGGCTCAAAACAACAAAAAAAACACTTTTCTTTTGGAGATGTGTCTTTGGGATTGTTCCTCCAACATCTGCAGTGCATCTGGAACAAAATAGTTTTTATTATTTTTAGTTGCAGAGTGTTAAATAGAACATCTATGACTACATTTTTGCAGCACCCCCCCCCCCCCATCCGTCGCCTGCTGTTGTTTTAAAGGCCACTCCGGTCTTGGTACCATCTTGTCGACATCTGTGGATTCTGAGATATGCAAAAGCGCCCGCGCACCTGAGCGCTGACAGTAGAGCAGGAGAATCGATGCCAATCGATGGTGACGAGTTTAACCTGTGACAAGGCTCCGGTACTTGCAGTTTTTGACTTCCCATCCTTGGGAACATGTCCTGCAGACCCAGCAGCTCACCTCCCGTCGTCACGCTGGCCCCAGACTCCAACACCACGTGCGCAAGATCAGAAGCGACCTTGGCATGCATGCAGCAAAAACACAGCCTACTTCAGCATCTCTCTTTGAAGTAGATTATCAAAGACCTTTCTCCTCCTCTACTCCACGGACCAAAGGCTACTATTGTTTTTGTTGTTGTTATTGATATTGTTTTGTAGCCCTATAACACAAAGCAGTCTGACCATGACTCTGATGCTAATGCGGAGGTGGAGAGGGTGTTTTAATGAGCTGCAGAGTACATCAGAGGAGCTCAGGAGGGTTAGGGAAAGGGAATAGGTAGCACCGAACATCAAAACACAGCCAGTGCTTCAGCGAGCGCGCTTCACCAGCCATGACCTCTCATAGCAGCGCTGATGAGAGAGTGGAACAAGGAAATTATGAATTGCAAAATAAATACAGAATACAGAAGCAAGTCCAGCTGGTCATTTGTGCAGGAAAAGGTGCATAGGAGGGAATATTTTGAACATTATGTGTTTATGCGTGACAGCTGGTGACTAATCTAAACTGGCCAGCATTCAGGGCAGCCTGGGGGAAAAGAAAAAGCGGTGTAAAACCATTTACAGGCATGATTTTAGAGAGTTTACTTGTAAGAAAGTCCACGTCAAATGATATCACAAACGGATTATCACAGAATCAGAAAGAACTTCGCTGACTGCCCGTGGAGGAGTCTGCAAACTGCTTCTGGAGTTCAGGAGGTCAGAGCTTTGCAGTAAAATTTTGGACATCTGAAGACGCTCCAGGCATTCACTCATGACTTAAAATCAAATAATTCACACCACATTTTTACCTTAAATATGGATTGTTCTTCTGCCCAGCAATGCTTCGATCCCAGTTGTGGTTAGTGGACTTCAGACCAAAAAGTTGGGAATCAACTCCAGTGTTTTTCTTTGATGGGGAGAAAAAAAAAAGTCACAACACACCAAAGTGCGTTATGTAAGCTTCGGCTATCTGATCTGCCACAGGCCCTTTTGCGCTGGAGAAACATTTTGTTTTCTGGAGCATGCACTTTTTGCCATTTATCCAAAGTTAAATTAACACCAGATCAACAAGGGAAAGTGTGCTTTGTCATGCAGTGTCAGGGGGGCAGAAAGTCGAGGAACTCCATCCTTCAATTCATTTATGCTAATTTAATTTAAAGTAACATTTATCAACATAACACAAATTCTCTTTCAAGGAGTTCTGATGTGATTTGTATTACCCATACAGCCTGAGAAAATAACCTTTAGACCTTATGTTTTGCAGATGAATTGACTGAAAAGTGAGTTAAAGATTACTAGCATTAAAAACTATTGGTAAACAAAAAAAAAAAGTGATACATGCCATTAAAAAACTCTGGATAATTTAGAGTTTGTCTCCACAAATCTTTAATTTATCTTTTGTCTTGTCAAGACCAGTTAGGCTGGATCCCAATGTGGAACACAAGACAAGCCAAGGGAAAGTTTCACCATTCTATTTAACATTAAGTTCACGCAGGAAGTCCAACCAGACAAACAACTCTAAACCTGTAGATGAAGAGAGTCAGGTCAGTAATGAGTGAAGACAAAAAGGGGCAAAAGAAGAGGACACAAAGGGGCAGCAGGAAGGAAGGAGGAGGTTTAAATACCTGAGGAGAGGCGTGGCACCAATTAGACACAGGTGAGACACATGAGGGTCATCAGGGGTTAGGAAGAGGAGGGAGGGAGGACAGAGGCAGGGAGGACAGGACAACACACAGACAAGACGTACAAGAGTAAACACACACAGCAGACACACCCTGACACAATGTTTACAACCGTGTCTAGTTTTCTGTCAGTCATTCTAAAGTGATCTGATCAGAAGGTTAGTGCTAAAGCAGGTGGGAATGCATTTTCAGGTCAGGTTACAAAAATGAAGATTCACATTTTTCTTTTGGAGTAGTTCTTCTCGTAGTGAGTTTATGCACACACACACACACACACACACACACACACACACACACACACACACACACAAGGACAGATATCTGATCAGATACACAGATATTTCAAAATTATTTTTCAAGTGTCAAAGGTATATCATACATTTTCACATTATTTTGTTAGAACCCTTTTTTTAATGGGAACATCCAACACAACACAAACATATTCCAACTCTAGGTGAGTCGTATCCCTGCATGACCCTCATCAAAAAAAAACGTTCTCCTCTCACCCAGGATCTTTTTGTCTGCGCTCCTGCAGAGATAAAAGTTGAGCATCTCTTGTTTTTTGCATTAGGCAGCACAACAAAAACATCGAGTAGAACCTTTTTTCTGACTTTTCGGGCCGTGGACAAAGCTGGCATACCGTCTCTTAAAACTGGAGCTGACGCAGTAATAGAACTCAAGAAGGATCTGCAACATGGGATGTGCAAACAGGTCATATTATAATTGTCATGATATGACTCAGTGTGTCTATGTTGTGTTTTTCCAAAACAGTTGTAGAGATATATCTGTGGTAAATAAACCGACACTAGCAGAGTGTACGTGAATCATTAAAAGCACAGTGTTTCATTCACAAGCACATTTTATTAGTATGGTGTTGCCTTTATGTTTGTTGGTGTTTTGGTATAGAAAAACACATCAATAAGAGTCTTTAAGACTCAGCCTCAAATGCCAGTACGAGACTAAATCAGACAGCAAAGCGTGCTTAAACAAGGCAGATGGGAGGAAGCAAAAGAAAAGACTTGTTTACCTTTCCTCCCCTTCTGGGTCGAGGGGGATTCATTAGCCGCTGTGTAAATCAATCTGCTTCTTCTTAAAGGCCTGTCAATTTAGCCCTGATGTCTGGCAGGCTGACATCTCTCACTGGATATTTGAGTTGAAAGCCAATTAATCATCATGATTAATTCACTCACAAACCACATGGAACTGTTTGAATTTACCTTCTGGAATAAGAACCAAATTCTCCAGACTTTTGAAAGGAGACAGAAATAAGAAGTATTGAAAGTCTCCAAGCTCCATTCACTCCCGATCAGCCTCTCAGAGCACAGTTGCAGCTGCAGCTCCGCGTTCTCTGCAACCGCAGTCCTAAAGCAGCCCTGCAACAAACATAACCAAGGTCCTGGATTATAGATGCATGCTTGTAATTGGCCAACAGATCTATAATCTCGACACAACACTGGACACTAGATGAACATAAATTGGCTTCCAAATATTATATAGTAAGTTTACTGTATTGACAAAGTTCTCACAGATTTTTTTTAACATTTCCTCCTCCTCCTCCTCACTTTATAAAAAGGAGAGATTGCATGTGAGGAAGGAGTAATGTGAATATATAATAACAATTTTGCATTAGTTTAAATAGAAATGGATATAAGTGTGTGCATTCACTCAGAAAGATGGATAAAAATGTGGTAGAAGGATTCAACTGCTCCTGGAGTATATATCATCTGTCATTTCAGCCTGAAGTTTAGGTTTTAAATTTTTGCAACAGTGTCCTATTAACAACAAAAATCTTTCATCTGTCCTCTCACTACAAAGTAATGGAGTCAAAGGTTGAATGTTTCTTGGCAGTTGTACGCTGACTGATGACTTCCTGTTCCATTCACGCTCATATAGCTGCAATTTCTAAAAGAACAAGAGCAGCAGATCAATCTGTCAATCAATCATATGCCCTCAGCCTAACACTAGGGATCTATTGAGAGGATGATCTTGAGTTGCATTCTAATCACTTTTTAAATTATTGTCACTATGAAGTCCAAGTGTAAAGACTTACACTTGTACTCCTGACTCAGTATATTTCATTCTGTCAATGCATCCATGCCAAAGGCAAAGGATTCTTTGTGTGCTGGAGCATCTGTTCAACATATGGCACAGCTTTAATTTATGCCTCAGATACACATGCTGCTGCAAACGAACACTTTTTTTAATGTTCCCAAGAAAGAAACACGTACTATCCCCTTTTTTGTTTGTTCTGCCGTCGCTTTCCTTCAGACAGAAGACACTGTGCTGGCAGCATATTCTCATTCAATGTCTCGTTCAAGGACCCTTCGAAATGGAGCCTTTTAAAAAAAAAAAAAAAAATTGCCTTAACGTGTGTGTCAAGTGGTCTAATCAGAAATGTGCAGCACTAAAATCAGGTGAGATTACATCTGACAACTAACTCATGATTTTCCCTCGCAGACACAAAAAAGAGCTGATGGCAATGTAATAAATACTTTATCTGATAACAGTGCAATACATTTCAATATCCATCTGTAAAAGCATGAAATATAAAGGACTTTATTCAGCTTAATAGTGCATATAAATGTCATCCCTCTCCCACCCAATGTTTACAGACTTTTCCATGAACATTTTAAAAAAGTGTTTTTAGCACACAAACACCATATGTAACACAAGTAAAGGTGCGCTGAGTGCTTTGGTAAGGCAGGCTGTGTGCTCTGGAGGTTCAGGGTTCAGACCTTGTTGCCCGCGGTGAGAATGTCAATGAGGACTCAACCAAAGGCCCCAAATACCTCTGAAGGTTAACAATAGAACATTGGTAATGTTTTGCCTGCCCCACAGACCCATGCTGTCTTAAAATGATATTGAACTGCCATTGAAACTCTACTAATTCCATCATGATGTGTGTTAAAAAACCAAAAAACCACCATGCAGGCATGATACCATATTCAACAATGAAAACCCCATTTATCATTAATTTACTTGTTATTTACTCCTATGTGTCATTACATCACTAACAGTTAAATGGGTTGGTTTGTTTCACACCATCAACTTTGAGGTGTGCAATATGTTCATGAAAAACACGCCACATCTCCAAGCTCAGCCATACTTGGCAACACTGTCCACTGTCCATGCTGGAGCCTCCATTTAAAGAGCAGGACATGAAAGCAACAGCAGACCCTCCACGTGGGCTCGTATCGGATCTTAATTAAAAAGCCTTGCATCTTATTTAATGTAACAAGGGGAAATTTGGGGGTTCATTTAAATCCAATTAGGCCTGCACTGATGTCTCAGGAGATGAGAAAGTAATTGGTGTTTGAACACAAAGGTCTTTGTTCTGGACTCCAGTTGATTGATAAAGGCAATGTCTAACAACTAGATATGAGCCAGGGTTGTGAACTTATACAGTATGAAGACTCAAACGCTCCAGGATAATATAAATATCTAAAAATAATATGGTCCTGACTCCCAAATGCAAGCAAGTTTATATTTTCAATAGATCATGTAAAAAATGGTTAAAAACACCAAACATGTATGATAACTTAACCAACTTAATAAATATTCTATTCTATTCTATTCTAAATAATTAATAGAGACAATTAAAGCTCTGATCTCTTCTGAAACAGATCTTATTCTATCATTCTTTACCTGGATGTATTTGGATTTGATTATTCTGGTTATTTATGTCTTGTACAACATGCAGTGTGTCTTCATGTAGTCTTTGTTCACATTGTTTATGCTTTTTTAAATATATAAAATTAATTTTCAGTTTCATGTAGTTGTTATGTTTTTTGTCACTGATTTGTGCACGGTTTGATGTCATTTCTCATTCTCAGAGTCTCAGGTGTTCAATTAAATTTGCCAGTGTAAGTGGTGGTAATCGATAATATACCCAGCATGTAAGCACATGCACACACACAACCACACACCTACAAACACACACACACACACACACACACACACACACACACACACACACACACACCTAATGTTTCCTTTTTTTGGAGCAAATCCTGATCTGCTATAGCGTCATATAATGTGGGTACACACAGGCAGACAAATATTTCAAGGTCATGATCTTTGACCTTTAATCCCGGTCTATTGATTGTGTCTGGCTCAGTCTGGTGCCACCACAATATAACCAGTGAGGAAAAGGATATTTGCTGGAGATTTACTTAAAATGGGGTTCTTACTAGTGAAACTCTATAATTTCCAACAATTTATACAAATCAAAAATGGCATTACAACATGCAGCGTAAGCACAACTTTACTTTCTTAGCCTAATGAGAGCAAAATGAGCTATTGTTACAATCATGAACCAAACCACCAGAAGAGCACCGCGTTATTTGATCAAAGCTTACTGGGGTTTTTTTTATACATAAACTCTTTCACCTGGTTTCCATATTTATGAGACATTCAGAGCTTGCTGTGATTGGCAGTGTTGTCTTTCAGGGAACGTTTTCTGGGTTCAGTTCTTCTTCTCAGAGTCCAAAAACATGCTGATTGGTGACAGATCCCGGTTCTGTTCCTGTCTCTGTGTAATGGACTCCTGTGACCCTGATCAGCATGTATGCACGCAGGCTTTACTGTTTTTCTTGTCAAATTTTCATCTTAATAATAGTCAGTTAGTTATAAAGAATATTTTTGCTTACTTTAAACTTCCTCCTTATCCGATGTTCTTCTCTTGCCATTTGTGTCTGACCTTTTGACTTCAATGTATTTCTCATTAAATTGTTGGTATGATGAGTAAAGGAGCAGAGCAAGGACCCTACAGCACACAGCAGACATCGCATCAAGGGCCCCTCTGAAGGCCAGAGGTCAAATAATGTAGGTTAAAGAGCACTTCTTTGGCTTCAAACCAAGGTCAAGGCACGAGAGGTCAGAGTCTGACTTGTCAGTTTTATCCCGCCCTTGGCCTTGAGCCGATCGATAGGAGCAGGGTCTTTGCTTGCCTCAGCCAAAGGATCAATGAGACATTAACACTTAGCCTCATCGCTACAACACACATCCCCGACACAACACACACCTGAGACATTTATTCCCTTTTATGTTCTGAAAAAGAAATGTTCAAAAAAGAGATTAAGAGCAAGTATAAACTGTAGTATGTATGTATTTATATATTTGTGTATGTACATATATATATACATACAAACACACACACACATATATATGTATATGTGTGTGTGTGTGTGTGTGTGTAGATATTTATACTTAAAGTTACACACACAAACATTCATATATATTATTACATCACAGATTTGACAGACATTTGCAGTATCTCTACAATCATTTTCTCAGCATCCCAGTCTTATCTGAAGTACAGTGCAAGTATGATTTGGCATGTTTGGAATGATAAATTTCCACATGGAAGAGAATAAAAAAAAGTCTGTTTCTTGCTTTGAAGAGAATGAACACAGACAGGTTTTGTCATACATGATTAATTCTATGTAGGTGTGTGTTAGTGTTTTTAGATCAGATTACGTTTAAAATCATTATATGATTTTATCACACATTATGGACGAAGAATTTAAAAGACTGAGGTTATATACAGTCATCATGTGACGCATTGACACATGAAAATAAAGAGTCCAAGTGAGCTGAGAATAGTAGAATAGGTACCACACAGTGGAAAATGACGGCTGGGAGATCTTTTGCAAAACTGTTTTTGTTCTCATGAGGAATTCCACACTTCTCATCAGCACATAGAAACTAATAGAATGCCCCATAATTCTCTACGGGGATTAATAACAGTCGGTTTGCCAAAACAAATAGGCTAATGATGTTTCCTGAGGTTAAATTTAACACCTTACAGACATGGGAGTTATGTAATTCATCCAAATATAAAAATGTTCATTTTTAATTTGCAATGAATGGAGGTTTGGATGGATGATTGGTTGGGTGGATGGATGATTGGTTGGCTGGACCAACTGTTAAGTTCTATTTGAATCCAGAAAGAAAACCACCATTGAACTCTGTGCTGAACTCTGTGTTTACAGCTCATCTCTCCATGACTCGACGACTCCTGTTTTTTGACACGTTTTCTGTAAATCTTGCCATCACCATTATCACTCTTGATCCTTGAACATTTGTTTTCCTCCGCTAACACTCCAGCTTCTCGGTATTACACGTCATCACTGTGCCCACTCGCTGCGCTGGAGTCTCTCCTGCTGTATTCACACATGTGGCTCATCTGGACTTAGAAAATGGGATCCAGAAATAAGTCCTGCGGGCGCCTGCAGTAACCTGTGCAGCTCGCATGAATAGAATTCTGATAAAGTCAGAATTACAATGCCTTTATGAAAGGAACTCGGCTCAGAGGGCATGTGCGCACCTCAATCTGATTCTCATTTTGGGTTTTATAAAATATTGACTTTTTGGTTTTGGGAGCCCGGCCAAGCGCCGACCTGACGCATCAGTATTTGACAAATTGAAAGGAGACTCAACAACCATATCTCACTCACTTGCACCTTTAACAGCTGGCAGTGGTTGGGAGCGCTTCCTCACCTTTCTGCCTCAGGCTCGCAGCTTGTTGCCACTATCATGACCGCTCCTCCATTCTCTGCAGCTTCTCTGTGACAGGGGACACACTCAAACTATGTTGTTTGGACAGCGTTTCCTATTAAACGGACCTTCTTTTATATTCACATACGGTGCATTTCTAGTCCCAGAGCAATTATACACATGACTACACTTGGAGCGAAACGAATAGCTGAATCTTTATCTCCAGCCAAAAAGCAGCAGCGGTGTGACTTCTTCGGCGCAGTCCTGGCTGTCAGCGCGCGAGGAGGAAATATCATTCCGTTCTAATGAAATGACCACGATTTCAAAAAGGACTGCAAAAAGGGAAGAAAAAAAAAAACCAGAAGCTCGATTAACATTTCTGCCTCCTTTGCAAAATGAAAGAACTTTTAAAAAAAGGAGAGAAAGGAGAGAAAAACTCTTTTAATATGGCTGAAGGTTTGGATGACATCGCCGACAGTGTGAGAGCAAAATAGAAGACAGACAGCCGACATGACAACGACAAGAGAAGAGCAAGGAGTTAGAGCCCAGACAGCACTTTGATATCACACACACCACCAGGCTTCGGCTGATTCTTTAGACGTGAATAATTTAGCTTAAAAAAATGACTAACCTCACATTATCAGTGAAGCTGAAACCTCACTTATGAGTCGTGCTGAATTAGCAAACATGTTGACACGTGACCCGCGGCATCAAATTACCTCTTCTGATTATCTGCTTTATATGAGCTGCATGTATCTTTAATTACTGCTGTGGTTTCTGTAACTGGTGGCAGCGAAATTCATTTGAATGTTTTTGAATATTCCTTTTCCTTGTAAGCTCAGTTTCTCCTCCCTTACTCTCCGTGTTATCCCTGAAGTGTCTCCTCCCATTTCCTCCAGTATAAAAGCTGCTTCCTCCTTCCTCGCTGTGCCACACTGTCTTGTCGTTGCATCAGTGTTGCTGCATCCTCGTGTTTGTCTCCTAATGAAGGCTGTAGCTTCTCCATCAGTCACATCAGCTCAGTCTGCATTTTGTTTCAAAACACAAGTCTCTGTCGATCACCGTTGTTCTCGTATTGATTTTGCCTCTGATAGGTCAGATGATCAAATATAGCACCATGAAACTTTCTTTCTTTCTATTTTCTTTTGACATTTCTCTCTTTGTAATGTATGCCCAAGAACATGTTTATTAACAGGGTTCATTAGTAGACCCACAAACAGGTTCACACCAACACTAGTGCTCTTTCATCAGTGTAGTGGTCTGCAGCCCACCCTCGTCCCTCCACGCTCTCCCTCTCCACCTTCCCTCGCGCATCAAATACTGGCGGATCTTCCGTTGGTGACGAAGCTGTAGTCAGGAGCGCTGGAGAGGAATGGAAAACACTGATCCTTAGACGCGTCGGTGAGCAGCACCTCATCACTGCCGCATCCGAGGCTGGACAGACATCGAGGCTCAACCCAGCAGCAGTGTACCGGCTGTGATGGGAGCTCGTTAGCATGTTAATGAGTTCAACCACATCGCCACTGCTCCTTTGTGCACTAGGCCTCCATTTGTTTTGCTAGTTTGCATTTTTTTCCCTCAGATTTAAATGGGTTTTACTTATTTATTTTCTCTTTCTAGTGAAGACTAAATGGTTGGTTCTCCCATGAATCAGCGGCACCGTTAGATCACTAAATTAATAACACTTGCTCAGGATCAGTTCTATTGTGAGTAGCTCATCTTTCTGAATGCTTATTAACACAGTTTTAAGAAAGTATCCAAAGCAAAGGGAGCCTATAGCACAAGGACAAACATGCACTAAAACAGGTGACACCGTCCTCTCCTGGCACTCCCTTCCTGATATTTTCAGGTTTTATCTGTGTCAGAAAATCCTGGCAGCAGCTGAGATGAAGGTGAGACGTTTGAAGATGAGGAGACACGTTTGAACCCATATCCTCTTATGGGTTCCAGTGGGGAGCGTATACGGGAAGGCGAGTCATGTATTATTTAGAGTTGGTTCTGCCTCGGCGCTTGATCAGAGCTTGATTGAGAGAAGCTGTGACTGGTTGCTTCTCTCCGTCTGCTCAGGAAGGAAGGAGGACCCCGTGACCGGCAAATAGATCCGGATCGGCGCTTGCACACGCGAGTGTGAAAGGCTGGAAATTCACCAGGCTGAGCTGTCATGGTGGCGTCACCGGGATATTTAGGAGACATTAGTCTAATGCATTACATGATGGGTCGTGCCATGGTGCAGTCACTGCGCTGGTTAAAGCCCATGAGTGTGAGTGTCGGTGTGGTTTATCCAGTCCCTAATTAAAGTGGAAACTCTGCGCCACTGTTCAGCAATCAAGCAGCGGCTGATGTGCTCTTTAAGTCATTAGCAGCCCTGATTGGCTGCGGCAGCACCTTGTTAACAGAGTCGGGGATCACACTGCTCTGGTGTTGGTGGAGTAATTACTCAAGTCCAAATGGAATATCACTTTAGTTTATCATGGGGGTAATTATATTTACAGCGCTGTTACCTTCTACGTTTTCTTGGCCGAGTTTTCATAATGCATTAAGTTGATTATTTATTTATTTATCCAACATCTTGTTTCAGCTATTTTAGCCCTGTTTTTTTTTTTTTTTTCTTTAACATGCTGCGCTACTAATGTACTCAAGTTTGGTGAAAATATACATCTTGCACTTCAGGAATACCCCCAACTGTGCAAGTTGCAGGGATTCCTATATGAAATTTTAATGCATCTACGCTCTGAGTATCCTGTCAGTGTTTCAGTTCTCTGAGATGCAGGTAGCATTAATTAACAAGTCAAAATGTAGGTGCAAATTAAAAGATGAAATTCAAAGTGTCAGTTCATGAATGTGTTGGTTTCCAGTTACAGTCACATACTCCTCTACTGCAAACACACTAATGTGGCATAAAAGGGTTACCTGTACTTTTTGTGGGCCGAAGGCAGACGGTTGTTAAATTGACTGAAATAAAACCTTTTAAAATGATTATTCTTTTTTTAAGTTCAGGAGCAATAGCAAAGGTCAGTGAATGTAAATCCTTTTAAAGATAAAAGCAGGAAATTTTGAAGACGTAAATGAGTTGAGCAGCATTGTACACTTTATAGTATCTATACGGTTTAGTGTACGTTTGCAATGCAACAAACAAATTTCCCCCGGTGGGATTAATACAGTTGTCTGAATCTGAATCTTGTCCTTCAGCATCACTTATACGTTGGTCTTTGTTATTTTAATAGTTTAAATATTCGCTTCAGTGTGAGGGGAAGCCCCAGCTTAGATAGGATCCCCATTTAGTTCAAGGAAATATGCTGTTTTAATTCCTTCACTCCCCTGATTTAATAAAAAATACACCAAAGTGTCTGCCCTACCAAGCTATGTAATTTGAATAACAAATCTGATCCAAAAAAAAAAAAAAGCTTATCCTTCAGGTTGTGTACATTGATTCAGGGTTAAACATGCATTCAGAAGATTTATTGTCCTGTATTGATATGCCCCTGAAGTCGAACAAACACCATCCAAAAGGTTTATCGTGCTTCTTTCCTCCATTCCCTTGTCAACACACAGATCTACAGTCAGGATCATCCATCACTGTGTAGCACACCGTAACGCAAAGGGTAAAAAAAACTGAACACACGCTGAGAAAATGGATTCCATTGGCGTGGGATGGAAAATGAAATGCTACTTATGTATTGTGAAGGTTAAAAAAGGAGAAAATGCAAATTCACACTTTGTACCAATAGATATTTTTCATACAAAATGGGCAGATTGGCGAATACTATTATTGTTGTATATATGACTATATACAGTAAATCTCTTGAGTTTTTACAACAGTAACTTGAAGGAATCATATCTGAGAGGAAATTATGAAATGATTATTATTCTTATTGCTGTTATTGAGAAAGAAAATCTCTTCTGTCTGTATCGTTTAGCCCACCTGAACCCACAAGTATCATATTACGGTAATTGTACATACAGACCTTGCTGCTGCCACAGCCGTGCATCTGTGATTAAACATGAATTGATCATTGACTTATGCACATCTACATGCTGCCCAGAGGCCCAATGAGTCATGCTGCTGCTGCTGCTGCTGCTGGCATTTGATCTTCACCACCACCTCCAGCAAAGTAAATATTGGTCTGATGTATTTTAGCCCAGGAGCTCCTTATCTAAGATAGAAAGATAGATAGATAGATAGATAGATAGATAGATAGATAGATAGATAGATAGATAGATAGATAGATAGATAGATAGATAAATAGATAGATAGATAGATAGATGATATATAGATCGATAGATGATAGATAGATAGATGATATATAGATCGATAGATAGATAGATAGATAGATAGATAGATAGATAGATAGATAGATAGATAGATGAGTCTGAGTGCTACTCACTCAATTCCTTTCGTATGAATTCTCCCATCACTTCCAGTGTTTCTCTGGGTTGTCCAATAATGTGCGAGTTAATCAACCACAGGCCTGCGTGCAAACCTAAAAACTCTCTCCCAATATGACAGGCTTGTTTCTGACTGATCGTTTTGTACCCAGTAACCCGTCCAGGCACTGAGCACAGACCTTTCTTACAATCCAACACTACATATTTTTTACTTTAATTAGGTTGTGTTCTGATGCCTGCAGCGAGTATACAGACAGGGGGGACATCCTGCTTCATTAAATCCGCTCGGCTGTCGGGGGCTTTGTTGTCTGTTGGATGTTATTAATGACTCAATTGCAAACATATGTAAATACGCTGTATTTGTTAATTCAGCTTCTCTTCTCTGTCAGTGATGTCACTGGATCATGCTGTTGTCCCACCGTATCTGGACATGGTTAGGACGTTTGTCTGCGCGCGCACACACACACACACACACACACACACACACACTGAAACCCCCTTAAACCAAGTGGTGACCCTCGGAACTGCAGCTTTTACTTATAGGATTCCATTTTCAATCCATGGAGGTTTTATGTGTCTGATAAAATATATTTTTAATAGAATATATTTATATATATAATAAAAAATAACAATAGTTAGGTTCACACTATATACAGAAAATACAGGTTTATTATAACAACAGATGTGGCTGGATGCAGGCTTCATATATTTATATATTCTGAGCACTTTTGCAACCCTGTTAACTTGTAAATATTAAATCTTATCCCCTAGTGACAAAAGAGAGACAAAGACAAGCTGATCAGAAACAAAAATACAGAAACATAGTTGCATACATTCATTATTTACATTACTGGACTCATCATAGAGAGGAAAAAATATGATAAAATACAAAATTGAAATCAAATCAAAACTATTTACTTTAATAGTACTTTTAATACAAACAAATATATAGCACACTATATAACTTCATGTGCAGATAAATAAAATCATAGTACCAGTAGTTAATGCAGAACTAAATTTTACTTTTTATCCTTGCACTCTAAAGTCATCTGTAAAGCAAAGTGTTTTTTAAAAAAAGAAAAAAAACTATATTTTTGTTTAAAAACAGAAAATAGAATCTCTGTTGGAGAAGCAAAAGTATGACTGCTGTTCACAAACCGGGAATTCATTGATAATCTTTAAATAATTAGTAAAAATTGATCAGAAGGTAATTACTGCTGTTTCAGGTTTGCAGTTTTGTCTCTTTACAACATTTAAACTTGTATTTTTTTTAATAATAAATACATTTTTAAAAATTACATTTCAGTCTTTTGTATGTAAATCTCAAACCTCACTTGTGTGTGTGTGCTCTGGGCTCCACAAAATGATATCTGTGATTATTCATATCATTCAGAGGAGTGATTAAATATTCCTTCTGCCCTCGGAGCAGAGAAAGAAACGAACCATGTCTTCTCTCTAACAGGAGCTGACAGATCTTTTAAATAATGTTTATTTATCATCGGTAACATTTACCAGCCTCCACGCGCTCCCTCTGGCATCCAGAGGCAACTCTGACTTCCACCGCCTCAAGCCCGGCAGCGTCTCCTCATCTGGCTTTTCCTCTCTACTTTATGAAACTTCGCAGAACTTTGCCGCCTGTTTATCCGGGCTCTTCTGTTCTCCGGCCCGTCTTCACAGATGGACAAGGAGGAGGGCAGAGGTCAAACTGAAGGACAGCGAAGTTACTGTAGTCACCTGTGGTAAAAACAGCAGGAACCAAAGGATGGGTGCAGGGAAATGTATAAAATTCCACCTCTGATATTGATCTCTGTTGTTTTCCAGAGATGAAATGATGGCGGGACAGTGAATGAATACACACATGTTTTGTGTCAGCCTCAGACAACGAAGCACATTATAAGGGCAGTCTAGATTACAATTCAAACATATGAATACATAAATGAATATATGGACATATTCCTGTATCATCTGCATGGAGATACATTATTCACCGCTTCCCTCTGTTCCCCAACATCCAGGCCGGGATATCATTATACTTCAATTAATACAAAGTCTACTCTTACCACTGCAGAACCACACACTTCGCATAAGATTTTACTTTCAAGGAATGTCAGTCCTACTTGGGGTCAAAGGTATAATTTTGCAAGTTAAACTGGTATAAAAAGCACGGCAACAACCAGCGCACGGGGACACGCGTGGAGCACGTTGGTCAGAGCGGCCAAGAGAAGCAACTTGGAGGTTTTACTCGCTGCAGCAGGCCTTATATTTGGATTCATTTTTTAAAAAAGAGGATTATCATCTTCACATCAGCAGGTAAAAGCAGATTTAACTTGTGTTGGTTTAGGTTTTGTCACTTCACACCTGTTGTTTTATTTTTTTTATCTACACAGATTTACATTTAGATTAATTTAAGTACAAGTTCAATTATGTCTTTTAGATAGCTTTGAAAAGCTTTCGTTCTTTATCTTTTCAAAGGTTTTATGGACTGTGGGAAGCTTTTGTTTTGTTTGTTTCTGCACATTTCTGCCTGATTGTCATCTCTAGAAAGTGATTCGATCCCAACTTCATCACCGTCATGTTAAGGTACGGCCAGTGTGACTCCCCAGATGTAGTTCAAGTGTTAATAACAGGCCCGCCTTTGCTCCGCTGTCATTTTAATATATAATAGGGAATTTTCATATTTGTTATTGTAATGAAGGGAGGATGCATATGAAGTAACTCTTATGAATACACATGAAGAGTGAAACAAAGAGAGTACAAATCATTTGAATAGTTACATTAGAATTGTATATTTTTCTATTAAATATGGTAAACAGGGCTCGTTCCTGTTTATTTTGTTGAATCCATTTACACATGCTGACATGCTTTAAACTCAAAGAAGTGACAATGCCCCCTTGTAAAAAGCATTAATAAACATGTGTAACATTTAAACAGACTGAGGGATTCTAGTTCAGCAGAATGGAACCACAAACACGTCAAGGGCTCCACCAAGACGCTTGATGAAGATGAACGATAATCGAAATGATTTTAAAGGAGAGGAACAAAGGAAGAACTTAAAATGGGTTAAGTGAGAAAAACATTTTTTGAAAAGTTGTTTAAACAATGATCTAAAATAATTTACAGAGCTTCAGAAATATCATTTGTGGTATTTTTTTAAAATATATATATATATACATTTGCACATAGTGAATATTGGAATTCTACAATTTCAGTTTTAGGTGAGAACAAAATGAAAATGTATATTTTGACCACAAACCTGATAAATAATAGTCCCATATTTTAGTTAGTACACTCTAAAGCACAATCAATGCAGTGAGTGCAAGTGTTTAACAGTCTTTAATACTAAAATGAATTTAATTTGTGTGTGTGTCTGTGTAGATTCTCAATGTAAAATTAATGTAGCACAATAAAATATTTAAATTGTCTAAAATACACCACCACTAAATATAACAAATTTGCTTTCCTTTTTTTTAATAGACACAGTCACTTTAACTATAATATTCACAAGATACAACACATATGGTGTATTCAAATAATGCAGAATTAATGTAAAGATACACCCTCTAATAATCAGAATAAAAGAGAAAAGTCTAATTGAATAAAATATATACGCATCAAAAGTGTGAGATTCTCACACTGTTAAAGGAGAGTAGAGGCTGACTGATGCTTGCCTCACAAATGCCGTGTTACAACGCTGCATAAGAAATTAAATGTACATGCTGAATTTGAATATTCATGAGCAATTCCACTGGCTTTTTTGCGTCACAGCATTAATTAATAGCTGTAGGCAAAGAAAATAAGGAGCTAATGCTGAAAGGCAATCCCGAAGAAACCATAGGAAAGTGAGAAAAGCATGACCAGTGGGTATACTAACATGTTTTGTTTCTTTAAACAGCATGAGATGAACGTGCACTGACAGCATTCACTTATTTATGTGTCAATTACGACAATAAATTCAAAACAAAAGACAGTAAAGCCATGGAGACTTGTGACCTGAGCAAAAGGAAGTCTCGTAGCCAGTTTGCAGTGAAATCTGCCTCTGTTTAGGATTTGTGAATATATGTGTGCCATTAAAAATGTATGAATATTCAGGGGGAAAGACGGTTGAAGAGTTCCAATCATCTCCTACACAGTTGCTCTGGCAGTTAAAAGAGGGCCGCTGAGAGGAGTTTCACTGAGAACGACATTAGCATCCCTTTGAAACAAGAGATCTTGAGTAGGAACAAGGGCCATCCATACACACTTTGGAATGTCATTTATATGCACAAACTGAGGTGTGAGGCCACAGAATGTTGGAGAGGCGGAAAGGATCCACTCGGTACAGGTGTAGCTTTCACTGGCCAACAGTAAAATACCTGTTTTTGTAGTACCTCAGAAGTTACGGGTCCCGCCTAAGCTGAAGAGACAATAAAAGAGGATGGGGATAATTGGATGCTCTATTTGTACTTTTAGATACGTTTCCTCTCTGATCTTGAGGAAACGTGTTGCCTCATCAAAGAGACGGTGTTTAATGTTTCAATCAGAGCTTCAGGATAGCGGTCTTTTTTCCCTGTTGTTGGTTTGCTTGATGACCTGAGTTACTTTTCCAGCCACTGCCACCGGTGACCTATGAGCTCAACCCCCTGAATTATGCATGATGATTATACGACGTAGTCCTCTGAATTGTAAATTCCCACAATTATACAGCCCATTGTCTATTCATTATTTCAAAACGAATGGGAAATTATGTAAAACTATCTCTAAAGAGGAAAGCGCCGTGTAATATGACTTGCCATATTGTTCATGCAATTCAAATACTTTGCTTTTTCGGAGAGTTGAAAGTAATCTGATTTAAATGAAATCTGACTTGCATGTCACGGGGGATTATGATACATTTGGAAGATAAGTTATGATAACTACACTTCGTGCCATGAGGTGAGAGCACTCAGGCAAAGAGTGTTTTCCAATTTACTTAAACCTCCCTCAAGGTTAAATATACAAGTGTTGACTGAGAGCTGAACTTATCTACTTTTCTCAAGCAGCATTTTCAGGGCCGCTCCGCAACTTTGTGGGCTCGGGTGCTTACCAGGTACCCTCCTAAACTCAAGCCCAGGTCCTGCTGCACTCCACCCAGACTTTCACCTGAGAGTCTGTTTGTTGTCCTGGTCACCATCTTCCTTGTTGCTCCCTCGGTGAAGTTTTCTTTCTCACAAACACTGAAAACAATGAGTTGCACTGAAATATCTGGCCCCTGGTTTCCAACAGTGCTGTTTTTCTATTAAAAACAATAAGCAGATGTTGTGAAGGTAGGATCAGATATTTAAGGATTTTTCCCCTCATAAATTAGGATTGTTTAAACTTTTGTTGTGCAATGTGGCCTGAAATGTCTGAAATCTGCCTATATTAGCTCTTATTTTTTTCATTTTGTCTCTGATTTCTGCTCCATTACAACAAAAGGTCAGCCAATAATTCTCCCGCCACCTCCTCCTGAGACCATTTTTGAGAGCGTTCCTCAGTTTTACACGAGATTATGAGAACTTCTTTGCTGGAACAGATTAGCAAATCCTGCTGGAAACTGGGGCAGTTTCAATTCTTTCAAATAGCGTTTTTGTTTAGCCAGATGAGCATTGTAAATGCTCAACAATCACTTTCAAAGTTCTTTTTATTGTGCCGTACACCCTCTTGTGCTGTATTTTTGTTGGCTTGAATGTTTCATATTACTGGGCTATCCGACGGGGCCTCGGGCTTTTTCAGGGCTCTTCCTGTCCATCTCTTTTTGAAGTTATAGTGGCTTTGTTTTCCATTTATCATCTATCATGTACGCTTTGCATTTTTTCCCCCAATGTATTAGTTGTGCCAGTTATTTTTTTAAATACCTTAATCTACATGGCCATGTTGATCTGTTTAAATTTCTGTTGTTTTGCCTCATTTTAATTCGGTTCTATTGTGCTTTGTTCGAGCTTATTCTAGCAGATGTTACGGGTTTTGTAATCATCACTGTCATGGACATTGCTTAATATGTTTCTACATCCATATCCATTCAGAAATTTTCATATTTTAAAGCCAGATATCCCATCAGTGCTTCCTGATCCTCCCTGCTCTTCCTCCTCTGCAAGTGTTACCCTCTCATCCTCTATCCTCCTTCATCCGCTATTCTCCTCCTCACCTCATGCCGCACTCCATCTCTCTGTTGAGCACAGGTATTTGTTTAGGAATCTCTCAGTGGAAATTATACTCCATCTCCGGCGCTCCCTATCAACACACAATTATCACGGGCAATCATGCAGAACAGCACTGAATTCAGCCGAGACTCTGATGACATTGCTGGCTGCAAGGCCCAGCTTCCACTGGAGATAGAGCCCTCCACACCAAAACTGATTCTCTCTCTCTCTCTCTCTCTCTCTCTCTCTCTCTCTCTCTCTCTCTCTCTCTCTCTCTCTCTCTTCACACACACACACACACACACACAAATATACACACACACAAACACACACACTTGTAAATAATGAACTTTTTCCCATTTAAACCAGGAAGTCCACCACACAAGAAGTCTCTTTACGAGCTTCTGTGAGCTGCTTAATGTGCCGTGTTTTATAGCGGTTTTCCCAGTGTCTTGAATCATGCTGCTTATCTTTGGTCAAGAATTACACATTTCTGGAATTTGGCGAGCATCTCCACCTTCAACCCGTCCGAGAAAAAAAGTCCAGCAAACTCATCAGAGCCTTCTACATTTTCCTTTTTTTCTTCTTGCAAGCTTGCACACATCAGAGATGCATTTCCTGTATATGAAGCTCAAAATGTAGAGTTAATACAGACATATGAGAATTGGCACAGGGGTCCATTCAGATCCTGATCAAATGCTCCACTCATGAGTGAAATTACCATCCGCCTGTCTGTCAAGGTGTGAATACTTTCATCTCCATATTCTGACTCTGAAGCTGTGATTAAATCCATAAAGCACACAGCCTCGGAGCACATGCGCTCAGACAGGGACCGGTGCTGCACTAGTGTCCTCTTGTGGCGAGTTTTCCCGACAGCTCCAATAAAGACAAATCTAAGACAAAACAAATGCTCATGGAAAAAAATATTGAAAAACAAATGAAAAAATATATTAAAACCAGGTGATTTATTTGATTATGCCAGCATCTGTCGTATACACAATAAAAACATTCAACAGTACAGGTAGTGTGTTCTTCTTCTATTAAAAATAAAAGACCAAACCCAACACTGTATGGACCCTGCTAGGTGTCATCTGAAAACACATCATCAATCGTCTAAGCTATACAGCAGATTGACAAACACATGACTAGGCCATACATTAAAAACAAAAACCAACAAAACCAAAACAACAGATCTGTATTTTCTAAGCATTTCCAGCAACATAAAGAGTGGAAGCTTTAATATAGCCCTTGAGTTGTGTTTGGGCCTGCTGTGACCTGTATTGTTATTTTTATTGGAACAAGGCTTCATATTAACCCCATATGCCTCATAAACAAACTGATGTTGACATTGAAATGTTGCAGGCAACTCTGGATTAAACTTGACCCAGTCAAGAATCAGCTTTGACCTTTGACATTCCACCCCACCCCCCACTTTTGCCATAGTAACCATTATTTTCTTGCATTAGGCAGCAGGACTCCCAGCTATCATGCACAATGTGACATAAATGATTAGTTTCAGCATTCTGACCGAACAGAATCCTGCAACCATTCCTAAAAAAAAAAAAAACACAACAAAACAATATCTTACTGATACTATCAGAGACGATTTAACCTAGTTGTTGTTAGAACTGTCACAGCTTTTAACAGATTCACACTGTCCTCACATCTTGTTGCATTGCACAGCAGATAGGATGATCATCTATTCTTAGAGTTGTTATCTATTACAGAGAATCACTCCCACCCTCTGCAGGACAGTGTAACAGCAGCACGAGCCTCCTGCAGAGAGGAAGCTTCAGCTCATGTGTGAAGTGATGTCACAGATCTCTCCTTCCTCTTGTGAGACGCTGCTGCAGACAGAAGAGACTGTAAACATCCTGCAATTATCAAGATCTTTCGGCAACTGCTAACTGCTGTTTGTAATAGCGTGGTATTTTTGTAGTCGTCATGTTTTGCATGCTCCTTTTGTGGAAGATTATCCTGTCTTATACCTGATATTATATGTAGAGCATAATTATGTAATTGGCACATTTTCTGAAAGATGTGACATTATTAGCCTGAAGATAATCAAATATTGTTAGATTTATTTTTAGAAATATAAACGTTAATGGTATGGTGGTAAAGTCGTATTCCACACGTGTCAAGCTTCTGTTCTGCTCCCACGGGCTCCTGAATGATGTCACTGGTAATGAATCTGGATGGTTCGGCCAATGAGGAGGAAGAGAAGACCGGCGAGGAGGCAGAAGAAGATGCCGACAGGGGCAAACATGAAAGAGAGGCCGTAGTTGAAGGACAGCTGGAAGTTTTGACACAGCGTGGAGCGCTGGTGGTCCACGTAAACGTCCACCACATCCAAAACCTGAAGCCACAGCACGTACATCACCACCACGCACAGCAGGAACAGACCTGCGCCCAAACAGACAAAGGCATGTGATCCGTACCCTTCGCCCAAAATCTCAGACTGAGTGCAAAACTATTAGTTTAAGGAGTAGATGAAAAAAAACAAAAAACAAAATGAAATACACCACTTCCTTGAAATGTTTTGAAAAGCAGCACTGCATCTACTGGTTTCACCTTTGAAAATGAGATGTATTAAAGTGATTATAGTGTCTTATATCAGAGCGGGCATACCTGACACCAGGAAGAGGCCTCCGCCTGTCTTGTACAAACCAGGGCTGGTGAACGGAGCAGCGCAGATGATGACAAAGCCGCCGAGCACCACAGCAGCCACGCCAATCAGCATAAAGATGCTCCAGAAGCCTCTGTAAACTGGACGATAGAAGTGTTATCCGATCACGTCCCAGCTGTTGGGTCCCAGACCAGCACGTTGGGCACGTGACGAGTCGCTTACTTATGGCAGAGTCGTACTCAGTGGCGTTGTGGGTCTGATGAGACACCGGAAATGGAAACAGGTAGGAGTGTATGCACACTTTGGAGTGAGGCTGGTTGGCTGCGGAGGAAGGGTATAAATAAAGAAAAAGGAGTGATTTCCTATTCTTTTCCACCATGTGAAATTCAACAGACTCTCACAAGTTCGCCCAGTGCCAGAGGCCGCCTGCCACAATGACGCAGCATTCAGAACCCCCGTCAGAATCTAGATGGCACATGATCACCTGACCGGCCACCAGAATAACATCACATGGCAGGGTGCCTTGATGATCACATGAGCCCCCCCCCCAACAAGTTTGAGATCAAAGTGGCCAATGAAACGCTGATCAGCATCAGAGGACAGTAACTTCTTTGTGATCTTCAAGTCAGGGGAGAGTCCACGCTGTGGTGGAAGGAATGCTCTCTTTACACTTACGATTCCCTTTAACTCTGATTACTGATGCTCTGTGCAGCTGGGGGGGGGCTCATGATTCCACGTGAACATGTTTACATGGAGTTACCATCACGGCACTCCTTAATGTGATGTTGTTGTAAGAGACCTTCTGGTAGAATCTGTGTGTTGTGTGGGATCGTACATGAAAACTGGGCACGATGAATTAAATTAAATCAATTATAAAGCAGTGTGAGTCAAAGTCAGCAGCATTCCCCATGACTCATCAAGTGTCCGTCTTACTGAACCAGAGCCTCCACAGCAGAGTGTCGTCGGCCGCGTCGCCTCCAAACGAACACCTCCAAAAGAAGCCCTCATGATACAGGGTAACGTCATTGCTGTGGTTCTGCAGCACCACGTCTCCAGCCTGGAGGACAAATAGCACAGTGTGGTGTCTACGTCACGACGGGCTCGTACAAAACACATGAGCAGTTAAAACAGTCATCTGCTAAAGTTTAAGTGCTGCTTTGTCAGTAAAACAGGCCACACACACACACACACACACACACACACACACACACACACACACACACACACAGCAGCTGCTCCTCCAGGTCAAAGGTTGAGCTGAGCGAGCGTCTCTGGCCTCAGAACGACTCGGTTCGGTGCAGGTCGACAGATTCCTGTTCCGTGTCGCTAATTAAAACCAAGCAAGTGACAAAATTCCGTCCTCCTCCCTGTCTTTGAAACTCAAAACAAAACCTAAAAGTAAAAATAAAACGGTGGCTCCTGGTTCCAATAGTACGGAAATCTCCGATATGACTACCCAGGCTTTGTTGGTTTGTGCTACTGTACCTGGTCCCACGTCACATCGACTTCAGGAGAAGTCCTTCCACTCAGTGATATTTAATCCAGTGCCATTCCACTGGGACTACTGGTATATGTGTTTCTGCCACTGAGCCACATGGTAGAGGAGAGCTATGTCCTAATCGCTGCATAGCTGCACACGCATTACATTAAACATATCTGATTACATCAAGATGTCCTGCATGGATGCCGCTCCACCCTTAGTGACAGAATGGTTGGAACAGCTGGAGACGTAAAAGTCCAGAACTGCAGCGTGGATTTGAGGTCCTAGGTGGTGACCTCGCAGCAGACCGTTTAAAGCTCCGTCCACACGCAGACATAATAACGGAGGTCATTCCTTACGTTGTCAGAGGTTCAAGAATTTCAAGCTGAATCCGATTCATACTCACTCTGACACCCACCTGAATGGGCACACCCAGGTCAGCAGGTCTGCTGGGGTTTGGGTGGCAGCTCTCTGAGGCCAGCAGCCAGTAATCAGTTCCAAAGGAGAGTAGGGTGAACACAGCTGCCAGAGCCCCGAAGAGCCCAGCGAAGAACAACGCCACGCTCAGCTTCATGGTGCAGGGCTGGCTCCGACGCTACTGGATGCTCACACTCAGTCTGGCTTTCCCCTCCGACCACAGCGCGCACGTGACGAGCACACACACACAAACAGTCACGGCTGCACGGACCAGTCAGTGAGTTATGTCCCAGGTGGTGGACGCCTGTTTACCGGAGCCTTGCCGCTCGTCCGGCTGCTGTCTGTGTTATGGGAGGACAGATTGGACCACATGACTTTTCTGAAGAGTGCTGGGGTCCGTGACCGGCCCACAACCCCCCCGGGTTATTTCTGGGGGTCTGATTGTGGCTGCTCCTCTCCAGTGGGGGACTGTAGCAGTTGGAGGGTGTGGAGGGAGCAGATGAGAGCAGAAATAACCCCCCCGGCAACCGGACACCCACCCCAGCCCGGGAATGTTGGGGCAGGGAGAGTGAAAGGGCAGAAGAGCAGGGAAAAGTCCCTAAGGCACACACACACACAAACACACACACACATACACATACACATAATTTCCTTCCAATTACAAAAAGAATCATCCTTAAGGCACTTGAAAAAAAATAGGATTCACCAGGAAGAAAGTCAGTGTTCAGTTCAAACCCCATTCTGACTTCCCTGTGTGCGACACCGTCACATAAGCAGCAGGTTTGATGTTATTATAGCAGCTATGCTGTAAATTAAGGCAAAAGACCTGGTCCAGGTCAGATTCTATGATTTTTATTCCTTTGGAACAACGGGACGTCGTCTTTTATTAGCACAGGCTGGACATATTTAGCAGTGAAGCTACATGCAGACCTTCACATTGTCACAGTGATGTGACCGTTGCCAGCTCCAGGAACTCAAACACTGTACGTGTGTCACTGGATCCCAGGAAGTGTTCATCAGTGGACACACTGAGTAGTCTGCTCACTCCACATTCAGAGTTTTTATCTTTGTTAATGAGTGAGATGTGTAGCATCATCTGTATGTATGTGTTGCAAGCCTATTAAATAATCTTGTGAAAATGTTCACAGGACAGGAGGGAGTGCATAAGCAATTTGTTGCAGTTAACAGGACATACGTCCTCATGTTAATGCGTGCAAGAGCTGAGATGTTATAGAAAAATAGCTGATGATTTTTAACAGACATGGAAAGCGAATTTGTGCCGCAACCCTTTCACTATAAATACAGTAAAGTTGGTATATTGTTGTTTTGTCATGGTTTCCAGTAATAAATTTCAAAGTTCTTAAAAGGACAACCACCAAACAGTAAATATAAATAATAATATATCAATGTGTGCAGGTACAGTGGTTAGAATATACTTTCATAGACAGAAAGTCTCAGCTCAGTCGGGCCTGTGGCTGTTGATGCTGTGTCTGTTTTACAAGAACGGTTTAATCCAGGCATCATTTTGAGTCTTTCAAATGATTGAATACATCTTTAAAAAAAGACTTTCCTTTATACAACTGATCCTGAAGCTTAAAACCAGTGCTGCTGGGTGCAGTAACAATAATATTACATGTACTGTCTGCATCAGAATTTACAAGAGGGGATCGTAAAATCTTGTAATTCCTACATTTTCCAGCAGGTGGAGATGTTCGGCTACTTATTAAGAAAAGTGTGACCACGGTACAGTTATGGTCGCTGCAGATGGTTTTTCGGCGCCTCGGTTTATTTCAGTCGTGTCCCCCCCCACACACACACACACACACACACGCCGTATTCGTGTCTCTTGAACTCTATTATTATTATTAATAACAGGTTCTTTTATAATTCGTGATAAACGGACAAACACATGGAGGACGATGTCAGCAGGTAAACACGCGATTTAAACAAAGACTCCGCATTTAAAAAGCTAGTTTATGTGATGCAATGAGTAGCGCATCTCCGTTGATGTTCTCGTCACTTAACCCCGTCCAGGTGTTTCGATATAAAAGAGGAATCTTTAGCAGAACTCTTGTTTATCTGTCCTCAGGGCCAGCGGTCTTCGACGACAGCTTCCTGATTCGCCACTGTTGCGTCACTGGACGATACCATCTCTGGAGGGGTGGGGGTGTGTGCGGAAGGTCACGTGGAAGTGGAACCCCTCGGGTGGTCGGACCGACGTGGGCCCGGTGGGAGGTGTCGTCGAGGCTCGGTTCCGCCATCGGTCCGACGGCCGCTGCCTCTTGTCGGTGGACACCGTTTGTAGCGGCCCGCCCCCCGTCCCCCCCCGCCTGCTAGCGGCCCCGCTCCCCTTGTGAGGGGCCGGGCTGGACGGGTCCATGCAGTCTGAGCTGGAGGATGACCGAGCAGCGGGGCCGCCGGCTCAGCCGCCCCCGGAGCACCGGCGGCCACAGGGCCATCATACGGTGCGTCTACGTGGTGGGCTTCATGGTGAGTACTCGAGGACCGGGACCGTGCCAACAGTCATTACTTAATAGCAGCCAAGGAGGTGCGCTTTTGGTCACAAAGAACGTTTTCTTAGAAACATTTGAGTTGTTTTTTTTTTTAAATTATTATTATTGTGAGTCACACCGAAGGGGCAGCGAGGGACGCACGGGGTTTGATTGTTTTGTTTTGGGTGAAAGTAGACGTGCGTGCATGTGTCTGTGAGGTGCGATGGGCCGGGACAGTCTTCGGCTGCAGCCCCTGGAGGAGAGCTGCAGGCAGGTTGTTTTGACAGCTATGGGGTCGGTCCAGTCGTCCCATTAAAGCACAACTGTCAGGGAAACATGTGGCAAAGTGGAACGGTGCGTCCTTGAATTAGAGACATTGTGAACCTCCCGACCTTAATTAAATCACCGTTGATATGCAAGCAGGGCGACACAAAGTCACATTTTAGACAGGAAGAAATGCTTTCGTATAATGACTGACCTGTTGTCAGGCTTTAGAAATTGAGAACATTGTATGAACTGCGGTCTGACTTCAATCAGGAGGCTTGATCCAGGTCTGTTCCCAGCTGAAGTGCAGGTAAACAGGGTGATGATCTCTGTTCTGCTGACTTCTTTGTGTTGAGATCTTGCAAGTGTAACTCCTACTTTATTTCCTGATTCAGGACCTGTTTGGGGTGAGCATGATCGTCCCCCTGCTCACCCATCATGTCAAAGCTCTTGGAGCAAGTCCCACCGTTGCTGGAATCGTAGGTGAGTTATGCTTGGTTCTGCATCTCACAGTCGGACTGGATGCTTCAGGAATATCTGTACCATTGTAATACCAGTGTTCAACAAAGTAATCATTTTGTCTGCTTTTATTTTTTATTTTTTAATGAGTTTGTCATAAAAACACAACAACAGAATATTGGCAAGAACAAATCCCCATAAATATTATTTTGTATCCCCACTAATACAAAATAATTAAAGGAGTTTACTAGATAATCAACCAATGCATGTGTTTCACATTTGGTTCTTGTTAAGTACTTCATCATAAACTCCCCATAATTATTTATCTATTGCAGCATTTTCCTATTGAGTGTGTCCCCAAGCAGAACATTAGCTTTCACTCACCAGTGACTGTAGATTTAAAAGTGACACTGTAGAATCCTAATCATTTGTGCTGTAACGTTATTATCTTTGATTGATGGTGTTTATTTAATTCATCACACTCTAGCTCACATCTTTGGCCAGTCCTTTATATGACACTATTGTATTTATTATACTTTTATGGCTGCTGAGGACATGTGGCACACATACGCTGATCTGTTTATCATGATATGAAATCGTTGCAGGATCAACATATGGGATCCTGCAGCTCTTCTCAAGCACAATAGTCGTAAGTATTCAACAGACCCAGGTCGTGTCTGTTTCCAACTTCTGGAAAACGGTTACATTCCACGATGTCCCTGGTATTTTGTGAAAACAATACACACACTCACACAATTTACACACACTCTGTTTTAGGCTGGTTGTAGTTGCACAATACACCGAGTATTCAGGCAATGAGGCTCATAAGATAGCGGCAAATACAACTTTTCTGTGTGCAAATGAAAAACAAAAGGGGCGTTAGGAAAGAATATTCCAAATTTTTGAAGTAATTAGGAATACACATTGTACCGTAGAAAGGAAAAAAAACCCAAACAAAAACCTGCTATCTCTGCTAAAAGACTTGTATCTGCCTTGACTGCCTGCAGATCTGGAAATTGATTCAATACTGGGGAGTCATGCGACAAATTAAGCTGATAAAGACCCGTCTGTTGATTCCCATGTGTAGAGTGGCTGTATTCCCATAATTAAAGGAATAATGTGAACAGCTGCATCTATGTTAACACTGAGAGAGAAACTGTAAATTTAATAAAGGTGTTAGCCTCCATTAACAGTCCTGTTTGGAATAAAGGGAGAAACCGGGGTTTAAAGAATTCTGCTGCAGCGAACACACGGAAAATAGAAAGTATTTTGAGCTATTTTGAACTAAATGTATTCAATTGAAAACTGAAACTTCAACTGTGTGTGATTGTCAGGGCAGTTGGAGTGACGTGGTGGGACGCCGGTACTCTCTGCTCACATGTCTGCTGTTGAGCGCTCTGGGGTACATCCTTCTTGGAATGTCGACCAGCATCATTCTGTTTGTCCTCGCACGGATTCCTGTAGGTAGGTAACCTGAAGTGCTCACTTGATAAACCCCTCTAAGGCTTTTGGTTGATCTTTTATTCACTGTTCTTGACTCAATTGGAATGACATTTGTTGCTTTTCCTTGGTTTTTATCGGGAATTTCCGGTCAAGTCTTTGGTTAAACGACTGAAAAACTACATTGTTTGCCTGACTTGGCTGTTCCTTCACCACTCTCAACGTGTGTTCAGGCCCATTCTTCTGTTGGAACATCCAGCCCCCATCTATGACTCAATGTTTTAATTGGCGACTTTATGCTTTCCTGTAAAATGTGGACGTCAGTCTCCCTCATCATTATTTAATTTACTGTTTAAAACCAGCTCCACTGACAGAGTTTACTGAGGAGCCACTGTCTTTATCTGCCTCAGACTACTGGTGTTTGGAATAATTAAAGGGACCTATTAAGTAAAATTAATCTTTTCAGCATTTTAGTCCATATATTTGTGCATCTGGAGTGCCTCCCCACCCCAAAGACGTTAGTTTCGACAAGTTATTCGATGTAGTAACCTTCCGTAGTCTGTAAATGTGTCTCAAATCTGTTATGTAACAGTTGTGAAGATGTTTGGGCCCAGAGGAATGTCTCTTCTTTCTATGAGAAGACACATTTCTTGTGCTGCAACAATATATGATAAAACATTTAGTACAGGTCAAGATCAACTCCAATTTTTTTCAATTTTTTCAGACTCAATATCTTCCCCACCGAGCAAACAAAACAAGTAAATGTGGTCATAAAATCCTTAAATGTATATCAAGGGAAAAGAATCGTTGAGATACTGGGTAAAATGTGAATTGCAAATACTGATTGTACTGACAATGTCAGAAGGTTGTATCAATACAACACATCCAGTGTAAAAATCCTCAATCGTAATATCCTGGGTTTGATTTAGATCCCCACAATTCACTGTAGATTTACGGTCACTCACAACTGGGACTTATGTAGCACATGATTGCATATGGAGCAGTTCATTCATGTTCATCTCACAATACATGATATGGAAATGCATGCAACCAGGGAAAATGAGTCAGGCTGTTATCATGCATTGTTTTCTGTTGCAGGGCTGTTCAAGCACTCACTGTCCATCTGCAGAGCTCTGCTGTCTGACCTGGTGTCAGAGTCAGAGCGGCCCCTAGTGATGGGACACTTCAATGCAGCGTCTAGTGTTGGCTTTATTCTGGGTCCCGTGGTGGGTGGCTATCTCGCTGAGCACGAAGGTGGTTTCTATACCTCCTCCTTTACCTGTGCAGCTATCTTCATTGTAAATGCAGGTGGGTAAATAAAAGCGAGTGAATAAAAGCAGTATGTAGGTGAAACACCAAATTCAAATTCTGTATGTTTATCATTCCAGGGCTGGTGTGGATGCTTCCATGGAACGAGGCTCTCATTCCCTGTAATGACACAAATGCCAGCAACGACACAAGTAAACGGTGTCATGACGATAACTGCAGTAAGCTGATTCGCAACGGCTCTCATGCAAAGAGTCTCCACCCAAGGTTTGACTCTGAACCAGCCTCCTCCAGAGCTCCCCAGAAGGAGAAGGCTGCCCTCAGGTGGTGGGAAATGCCCCTGCTTGAGCCTGCCTGGAGACAGCTCTCCTCTGTGGGCTCCAAGATCCACATCGTGGCCTCATCTGACATGTGGGACCTATTCCTGGTGCATCTTTTGATGGCCATTGCGATCATGCTTTACTACAGCAACTTCTCTCTTGCAATGGAAGAGCGTTTTTTACTCAAACCAAAGGTAACGGGCTATCTGATCAGCTACAGCAGCACCTTGGGGGCTCTGTCTGGATTCCTGGTGGGCCCGGTCACCCAGCTGTACGGGAACAATATGTCCACCCTGCTGCTTCATTCCACTGTTCTCACCTGCTCGCTGATCTCCATGTACGCGGCTGCCGCCAGTGTTTGGCAGGTGCTGCTCACCTCCACCTTTTTTTCCATTTCCACCAACATCGGACGAACATGCGTCACAGACCTGGAGCTTCAGAGAGGGGGGCTCCAGGCCAGCGGGACCCTGATAGGAGCCGGGCAGTCGGTCACGTCCGTTGGCAGGATTGTAGCTCCGCTCCTCTCCGGTCTTACCCAGGAGTTCAGCCCCTGCGGTCCCCCTAGTCTGGGAGTGATTCTGGCTCTTACAGCTGTGGGCTTGTTGCTCATCAGGATCCCCAAATGGGACAAAAAGGGGATGAAAGCAGCCACACATTGAAACACGGAGTAGATTCTGAACATGGATGCAGGTCCATCACACAGAAGTGCTCTTATTTATTTAGCAATTTTAGGTCTTAAGGTGTCCCACAGACAATTAGCAACACCTTTGACACAGACTTCAAAATATCTGCAATACGAATTTATTATTGTCGTTATTTTTGTTATTGACGAGTTACTGCACTGTTGAGATGATGTCTGGGCTATCTTTAATGTGTCACTCTTTTTGATTTGACAGAAACTGGGTCTGGTGTTCTGACAGATTTAGTGGATTTCCTTTTTTTTTTAAATTGTCATTTAATAAGCCACTACAGTTCCCCTGCTGTTGTCATCCACCTGCTGAAGATACACTACCTGTCAACATAATGACAAATATGCATGACAGGAGGTGAGCCTTTCGCCATTTAAAGCAATAAGGTGCTCTGAAGGTGATGTAATCGCTTTTGGATTATGGACAATGTTTTCATTAAAATGTATATATTGCCCGTTTTAAAGGGTACATGAAGGTTCATGGCACATAAAGAAACCACTAGATGGCCCTGTTGGTTGGACTAAATTATTACTGTAGTTCCTGTTTGTTTTGTAGAAACCAAAAAAAGCTATATTGTACCGTTTATTAATATGAGAGATAAGATTATTTAAATAAAAATTGAGTTAAATGATTATAAATCTGTCCCACTGCATCATTGTGTTCCTGTTAACGAAATGCCATCTGGGCACATTTTTGTTCAACTGCTCTTTTATTTAAATATAACATTTCACCTTTAACATTTTTGTTTAGGTGATACACACACAGGGTAGTTGAGTGTCTGCCTCCTTCTATGAGATGTGGACCGATGGAAGAAGAGCATAACACACATTCTATAGCGGGACAGGTCCTACCCTCACCCGAGTCGTACCTGCAGTGTCTCAGCATAAACATGTTAGAAGTCATAATTGCGTTGGAACAGCTTCCCAGAACATTAAGATTTATTACAAAGAACTTAAAAAAAACAAAAAAAAGAAGGACGTGGGCTTCAGTTGGCTGAGCTCCATCAGTGGAAGACGTACAAAACACTTCCTGTACAACGGAACTTCATACTCCACATAAAAAACTCTTCATGTGAGACATGGCATATAAACACCTCTCACAACAGCCAACCAAATAAAATAACAAATATGCATTTACATGCAAGGACAAAGAAACAATTACTTAAAACAGCATTTAAAACCACAAAATAAGCAGGCCAAATGACTACAGATGAGTGATTATTTTAAGTCCTCAGCCTTAGTTTTAACATGGCTGACTGCTTGTGTCCATTATGGATTGTGTTCTCATGTCTAATGAGACATGAACGGAGCTTGGTGAGCAGACACGTGGAGCTGTTGGAGATCCTCAGATCCAGTCTGTGGCAGTCCAGCTGCTCTAAGCAAGAGACGCGTCTACATTTTCTTTGGGTTCCACTGAGGCCGCCGAAGCAGAGGGTTTTGTGCTGCGC
Source organism: Lagocephalus sceleratus (assembly GCA_911728415.1). Taxonomy (NCBI): domain Eukaryota; kingdom Metazoa; phylum Chordata; class Actinopteri; order Tetraodontiformes; family Tetraodontidae; genus Lagocephalus; species Lagocephalus sceleratus. The sequence continues at coordinate 16,220,895 of CAJVRN010000231.1, read as the reverse complement.
TGTCTCTCTGTTCAGCAGCCCAGGCTGGAGGTGGTGAGGAAGGCTGCTCCTCCTCATCCGTGTCTGGATCCACACTTCTCAACTGGTCAGCCGAGTCGCCGTCGTCAGTGGAGGAGCCCAGGGGATGGCGAGGAGCAGGGAGACGTGAATCACTGGAGGAGGACTTAGTCCTGGACACACCGGGTGCCGTCCTGTCTCTCTCGTTATTCCTGCTCTCATCCAGGATATTAACAGATGGCACCTCTCTGAGGGTGTCCAACCTCCGCAGAGGCATCATCGCTCTGGAGGAGTGGCGAGCGGGCTGCCGAAACCGAGAGCGGCTGGAGGGGTAGGCCACCTCCGACATGGTCTCCTCTTCATCTGGAAGAAAAAGAAAGGACCTCATTAATTATTTAAATGGTATTTATACAATATAAACAAATACATAGAAATACATGCATATAACAGCATAACTGATGGGTTAGGGTTAGACAACCCCAACTCTACCTAAATGAAACACATAAAAGTCACTGCTATGATTTGGTAATAAACATCTGATGTATGTTCTAAATACAGAACAGTGCTGCTGCTCTTTGAGAGGAGCCATTCGGGGTGAATCAGGCATCTGGTCATGATTCATCCCTGGAGATGTTTCGGGTGCATGCATGCGTTTGCTATGTTTTTATTTTTATCATTATATAACAGGGAGAAATATTCCTAAAGAAGCTTACCTGCATAGTTCGGTCTCACGGGAGGAAACTTTGAATCCAGACTTTTGCCAGCAGGAAGAGAAAAGTACTTTTGAGACTTGGGCACCACCTGACAGCAGGACAGGAAGGATACATCAAAACATGCACACGGAGAAGAGCGAGCAAGAACAGCTTCCATTCGACATGCTGTCCGCTGCCTCACTGCCTCTACCTGAACCATACAGACGTACAGAATATTGGATGAGTTTCCTGCTTACCGACGTCTGAAAGCTGCCGGGTCGGAGGCTTCGACGGATGGTGTTATGGCGCCTGATCAGAATCTCTTTTGTCTGGGTGTCGTTGGGGAGGGAATGCTTGCCTGTGAATGCCACAGTCTACACACAAAACAAAAGGTTCAATACGGACCATCAGGTATATCAGGTATATGTTAAAGCGACACAATAACATAGACTTCCAATATACAGTATATACATTGTATTCTATTCAAATAAAGTGTACGAGCAATTCGGGTGGTGCAGGTGTACATGGGGCTTCAACCTAAAGGTGTGTGGTGTCCCCTGAGTGGGGAGATGATGAAGACCGAGACGCCATTCGTCACAGCTCAAGTTACGACAACCAAAACTGGACACACCCGTTTAAGCTGCAGAGCTACGACTCAGTTCGAGGCAGACCAGAAACCCAGAACAGTCGACAGAACTTCACCATTTTTAGAGAAAACGGAGGGACACGGTTGTTCTTGAGAGTCATGTCGCTGCGGCATGAATATCAAAGCTAGGCTCAACATTTAATGGTGTTAGTTACACTTTGCGATAAGAGCTAAAAAGGGAACACGCTGCAGGCCTGTCACTACACAGGAGAGTATCGTGTGAGAGTAAAAACAAAGTGCTTTTAAAATAATATGGCAATAATCCCAGGAACAGAATCACACGATCCCCATTTGTCTGCTCATTACAGTGTTTATGCTGGTTCATCTGTGATGTCATATCTCCACTGGAAAAATACTGCAGGAAAACCACTACCTGCAAATGCCATGCCATGCAAATCATCAGGAGTTTCAGTGGAACAATCACGTGCATGTTGAGAGAGGAAGGCATCTTTTTATTTGCCTTATTGTGGGATTGAAAAGTCAGAAAAATTGTACCACATCTAAAATGGATGATTTTCTTTCCTCTTCCAATAAAAAATATTTCACTTATTGTCCTAATAAATTCAGGACGAAACTGTCAGTTACTCAGTGTTTTAAGTATAAATATGGGGTGTTCTTCTCTATTTGTATGAGTGTGGCACCAAAAGAAAGACTGATCCTCACCCGTTGTCTGATCTTGTACATGTTCTTGGACAAAAGGTTATGCATGTTCCTCAGGTCAGAGGCCAGGAACTTCTTCTTGGGTTTCGTAGTAGTAGAAATTGTCGGGGTAGGCGAGTTTTTCTTCTCCTCACTAGAAGACAAGTGGTGGACAGATGTTATAATAAAACAAAGCAACAAAATGGACGATGAGGGGAGAGAAACAAGGACTACAGTTACATACTAGAGAGAGACAATGGATGGGGCAGCGCTGATGTCTCCGGCCACCGTGTCCAGGATCTCCATGGCATTCTGCAGTTCCAGTTTCTTATACAGAGCTACAATACTGGACTCAGCACGGCTGTCTCGGATCAGAATCCTCCGCAGAAATCGATTATTAAATCTCATAAACCTGAAATATGAAAAAATATGAATGTAATGTTATGAAATGTTATGAAAAATATGTTAAAAACATCCAGAAACATAAAACAGAATATAATAAGCTGTGTTAAGTATTAATGCAGACTATTGGAATATAGGGTGCAGGTTACAATAACAAGTGCAAAGAAAATGCAGGATTAGAATATTAGGAGGAACTAGCTGCTGCTCACGGAAGCTGAACAAAACTCTGGTCTGACTGGCTGTTGCGACTCCCACACACAGTGAACAATAGCATTGTCAAACGAAACCACAAGGAGAGAAACTGGGAGCAGCTTCACTAAAACTACCACCCCTCTTCAGTTCCACTGCACTCAAAGCAGTCCTTTTGATTACAAATAAACCATCTTTGTCTTACTTGTCCTTCCAGTAATGGCGGCTCCATTGTCCACAGAGGTCCTCTATGCCAGCTATGGTGTGTTCCATGAGCTGAGAGTAAAGTGAGACACATCAAGACTCTTCCTCGTGTTCGGCAGCGCGCTGACGCCTGTCACATACCCTGCAGTGGATCTCAACGTTGATGGTGTCAAGATTGCGGTTGGTTCTGCGAACGTTGATGAACTCGATCAGTGGCCGAATACTGATGCCCTGCAGATAAACACATGCACGTGAAGCCAGTGTGTCAAGGAATTGTTCACATCTTCAAAATTAATACCATAAGTTCAACAAAAAACACGATTATAACTTTATACATTCATTGGAATGCAAAAAAAACAATTTGACCGTCTCACCTGAAGAAAAACGGTGAAGAGGATGATGGCAATGGTGGCGGTGACAAAGAGCTGCTTGCGGCCGATGTTTTCAGGAAGAGTGAAGGCCAAGGCGAAAGATATTGCCCCTCGCAGGCCACCATAGGCCAGACCAAACTGATCTTTCATATTGAATGGGATGGTGCGGAAAGGGTTAATGATCTGAGTCAGCACCAAGACCCCTGCAGAGGAAAGGGGAAAACATAGCGAGCAAATGTCATTCTAAACTGCAGAGCTGAGGGTTATGATCAGATCCTCAGATAAACACCACCCGCCCTTTGCTTACCCAGACCTCTCCATACAAAAGCAAAAAACAATGTAAACAGGATGTAGGCCCAGTTCCACTCATGCTCGGTTGTCACGGTGACGACCCCCAGGAAGAAGAAGATGAGTGTCTCGGAGATGGACCCGAGCATCTTGACCACATGGCGGACAGTTGTGCAGGAACGCTGGGAAACGTTCTCCTCGACATAGTACTTCATGGTCAGAGCGCAGGTCACGATTCTAGAAAACACCATTACACAATGTGTGTTTTGGCTGTTGGACACTCGCACGAGGACCGTAGTTTCCTCTTAAAACCCACTCACGCCATGATTGAAGAGATGGCAAAGAGCTCGGCCACCAGGTAGGCCAGGTAGCTGTACATAAATATGAAGAGCGGCTCGATTTCTCGGACCTTGGAGGTGAATCTTGTGGTGAAGCCGGCCACGAAACCAAAAAGAATGCCGAACCCCATGCCGCCAAGCCCCACCACGAAAAACCTGGCCACTCCTAAGAAGACGTCCACAGGCTCCACAACCGGCATCTCCGCCACAAAGGTGAACATGTTGTACAACACCTGGAACACACAAGGCCATGTCTCATTCAGTCTCATTCATGCAAGCGGGTGGTTTACTGAGAGGTTTCATTTTACTGTGTATCTGACAGAAAATCAGAAACAATTAGTCTTAATGTCTATATTTTTTTAATTGTTGACGTCCTTAGCCATCAGCATATTATCTATACTGTTCATTCTTGAAGATAAATTACAGCTGATGAGGAACTTTAACAATACTACATTTACAGCAAATATTGTAGGTTTAGCGCACACTAATCATGATCATGTACGCATACCCGTGATCTCTGATAGATTAGGACCATTAGGAGTTTCACCAGACTTTAGCCAGGTCAGTAATACTAATGACCTAAACCTGTGGTGGGTGTTACTGTTACATTTTAAATTTTAACAACAAAAATGCAGAAGCTCAGCCAAGCTATGACCAATGTCGCTGCATAAATCTGCTTTAGGGAGGCCCTGAGGAAAACATGACATCACAACCGTTCACGCCTCTAGAACAGAGCTCTCCACACAGACAAGGACAGGATATTCCCAGACCACCGCCACTTGTTAAGCTCTGCTACTGGTCCTTAACAAAAGGATCAGAGAGATAAAGGAAGGAATGGGGGGGGTCCTGTTCTGGCATGAGTGCGCGAGGTAATGTGTGTGTACCGACTCCTCCCTCACAGTCAAATGCAACTGTGACCTCAGGAACTGGTTTTACTGGATCTAAGTAAACAAGCGTTGAAAAGGGCTCATATCTGTGCACAGATACACACACAGACAGACTGTTGTTTCTCTTTGAAAAACATTCCCTCACTTCCATTTTGGACTACTTTAACTCTTTAACAAACTCAGGCAAACACGTGTGTCCCTTCCTTGTGAGTCACTAGAATGAAGGTGAGCAAAACAGTAATATCTTCTGAAACCTGAGCTAGGTCTTTAAAAGAATACAGAAATCACTGATAACATGGTACTGGATCTGCCTTTGTATGCAGTAGGAGGGTCAGAATCAAGGGCCTTACAAGGACAGTTCAGCCCAGGTTTCACCAAGGATCTGTTGTTTATTCCTCATTTCCTGCTGAATTATCTTAAATCACACTTTTCTAAATGGCTTTAGCCACAGTGAACACTCACCACGGTGACGGCGTCATTGAAGAGACATTCGCCGAAGACCACGATGTAGAGCGCCTCGTTAACGGACACGTCCTCAAACACGCTGAGCACCGCCACAGGGTCCACCGCCGAGATGATGCTGGCAAACAGCAGGTTCTCCTGCAGGTTGATGTCCTGCACGCCAAAGGCCTCAATCTGACAGATGGCAAACAGTGACATGCCGATTCCGATGCTGTTCCACAGCGTCCCCACCACGGCGAACCACAGCACCTGCAAGCGCGGAGATGGGGGGGGTGTCACACATGTGTCTGCACACCAGGAAGATAATCTCATAGGAGGGGCGAGGGGGGGGGTGTCCTGTCACAGACCGTGCCGACGTTCTCGAAGAAAGGCCTGGTGGGCATGAAGTAGCCCGAGTCCAGGACAATGGGGGGCAGCATGTAAAGGAAGAAGACGCTGCTGGTGAGCACGGCGGGGGGCTCCTCGTGGACGGAGTGCATGATACCTCCTACAATCAGGCCAATGCTGATGAGGAGGCACGTCTCTGGCACCCAGATGGTGATCTTGTGGTACACATGGAACCCTGAGGAAAGAGATGCGAGTTTAGACGCATAGGAACTATTTACCCCTCCAAGTACATAAAAGCTTTAATTAAGTAAAAATATGCGAGGTGTCATAGTCAGCATGGCTGAAATACCACGGTGAAAGTGCAGGTTTCAGCTCTGATTACAAGATTATCTGTGAAATGACAGTTGAAGCAACCAATGGGTCTTACAAAATGTGCTGGTTATAGCAAAAACATCCCCACTGTTTGTTGTGATAATATGGGACACAGTATCAATGCTCCCCAAAGACAACTTTCTAGTTAAAAATAAATCTCAATTAGATTTTTCAATTTATCCGTGTTTGGTCATGTGGTTGATATTTGCGGTCACCCATGGTGACTATCAAACTAACTATATATCAAAAAGTACAACAAACACCGCCTTCATTAGTCATTGATAACATTTCCAGCCGTATAATTGTCAAATGATTTTAATAAAATGAGACTGCACAGATTGTGTGTTTTCATCAGTTTGAAAATGTGGGACAGGGTGTGTCTCCTGGAGAGGGGATGAAATATAATATACCTGCAGAACATTAAAGTTATTAAATGTGGGTTGTTGTTTTTTTTAAAACTTTTTTTTCCTATTTTCTATTTCACTGCTCTCGGTCCACTGGAGCCTCACCTGCTGGCTCACACCTTTTATTGACAACATTTGGTGTCAGTAATACATTCAGTTTAGGTTCCTCACCAATTTTTGCGAATGAAGCCAGCAGCATCCAAAGTGTGATCTCAAATGGTATTTGTATTCTCGGGTAATCCATCGTAAACACGGGTAAATTCGCCTTTTCCGCCTCTGGAAAGGCCTGGGGGCCATTATCAGGCTTGACGGGTGGGACGATGGTGACACTGGGACTGGGTTTGGGTGGAACTTCCCCCCTGGAGCCATGCAGAAAGATTAAAAAGGTGAAAACGATGATGAAAAGCCCAGTTTTCCTGGGAAAACGCAATTCCATAGCGAGGGCAAAAAAAAGAGCAAAGAGCAAACTAAAAGCGCGATGATTCAAATTAATCAGAGGGTCAGTTAATCCATCCAGTCGGTGGTGAGGAGAAAAGTTGCGCTGCAGGGAGAACAAATCAGCGGCTCCTGGAAAAGTTCATATTCTGAGGGCTTTTGACGGCATCATGTCGTCTAAATGATCCAGAGTTTGTGTTCCGGGAAAGTGTTCAAGCAGGTGAAGCACACCTGAGAATCTACCTGGAGCGTGTTCTGATGCGGGCTGGGCGCGGGGGTGAGCGCGGCTCTGATTGGCTGCGGGCCGGAGCAGAAGCCGGGAGGGGGCGGGGACTCCGCAGGCTCCACGCGAAGTTTCGGTGACACTGATTCTCCGGATGCACCAAAAAGTTTCACCTTTCAGTCAGGGAGCACAACTTTCTCACCTGCTACACACACAGGTGATGTTCTCCAGTGCACCTTTAATCAAAAAATTAATTTTGAGATTAATACAAAAAAAAAAAAAAAAAACGACTTTAGATGCAAAGAGCCAAACTGGTGAACCAGACTGGTGACAGTGGTGACGCTGGATCACACATGAGGAGTGGGCAGCAGCTAGAAGAGTGACTTCATGAGTGCACGTATGAAGCATACAGGAGGTCACGAAAGAAACAACACCATCTGAACAACATCCACAGGAGAGCAGGTCCACCTCTGGATAGCTCATAACAAACAAAATAATAAAAACCGCAAAGGACACGGAAAAGCACTGAAACAGGAGAACCCAGAACGTGATCTGTCTCCATACACTTATAAATCTATGATTCATCTTGTATATTCAATTGCATTTCAAAGTATCTCCTTAATGTTTCAATAGCGTATTTTTCTTTAATATATCTGTGATACTGTGATAACATTTTTATATTATTTTGTTTCCAGTATTATGAGGGAACAATTATTGTATTACTATTCTACCTCAAAGAAACCATCCCCTCAACCTTAGAACTATCCTTTTGGATAGCTAGAGTTAGGTCTTGTGGTGCCTGCTTCAGATAAATAAACCTGATGTCTGATCATTGTTTATTGATTGAGGGCCCAGATGGGACGACAGCGCCCCCAGTGGACAGAGGCCGCCACTGCCGCCGTATTACGTCTGGGTGTCGGAGTCAGGGCGAGTCTCTCCTGGAGGCACCGTCGACTGTTCAACCAGGATGCGCATTGTTGCGAGAAGAACGCTTCGCACGCCTGCAAACGGTGAGCCATGTCCATTTTCGCCCCTTTGTGTCCCGTCGACACGTCTCGGTTTGTGATGTTTGCGGTGAGGGGATTGTGCCATCATCAGGAGCCGGGCGCCTCCCCGCTGCAGGATCGTGTTTACAGTCACACAGACATGTCGGATGTTGCATCCCCCCCTTTGCTTTTATACACGCACCGTTTTCGCCTGTGCTCTTAGATCTGTGGAGCATTTTGATGAATGAGCATCAGCAGATATTGTGACGTAATGTCCGCTGCCCGACTGTCGTAAACAAACACATCCAGTGTTATCCGCTGATGCCATCATAAATACACGGTCCGTTTCCTAAAGTTTCACGCGGCTTTGCGCCTGATAATGCGGGATTGTGCAGACTAATATCGGCTTGCATTCACGCCGCTGTCCATGTGAAAAGCTGGTGTTTCGCCTGTGAACCTGTGTCACGCCATTGCAGGCCCCGCGGATGCTCACAACAGAGGATGGGGATTAGATTGGAGCAGTTGAGTCACAGTGTTTATGACACAGACCTACAGAGGGGATGCTGAGCTCATCCCCATCTCCCCTCTCTGCACATGCATTTTGTTTATTTATGAATATTTTGACAGATGAATTGAACATCAAAACCCGCTCCACTCTCTCTCCAGCCGAGGCCCCATGCTTCGGCGGATAAGGAGGTGACTTTTTGTGAAGACGTCTTTCCTCTTCTTTGGTTATCACCAAAAGAGCTTTTTAATCCCTCTCTCCCTGATCAGTATGGTCAGAAAGCCATGCATGGATTCGTGCTTCACCCATGCCATGACTGTCAGGATGGAGAGGCTCAGCTCTGGGATGGAACAGGATCTCCACACTGACACTCAAGCATCGGGGTTGGGTCGGGCACAGGAAAGGCTCCGTATTGAGATAGAAGATCCGTTTTGGGAGATGTATGAGGAGCGTGTGTCACTGCATCAGCGGGGGTGGGTGGGGGGGCAGCTGTGTGGTGCCAGTGTGTGACTAACTGGATCATTTGTGTCTTCGGGGGAACCGGCGGTCAACTGAAACTGCTTTTTTGCTCCCTGAACAACACGAGCTCAGTGCGGCAGCGTCAAAGCTGCAAAGCCTCGATGTAGGTCAGAGGTCACGCGCTCTGGACGCGATGCTGTATAGGCCTTAACTTATCTGAGGAGAGAGAAACCTGGCCATCACCAGTTCATCATGCAGATCCAGGTCGAGGTTCCTCTCATTCTACAGTCATGAAGGTGTTGATCGATGTCTTGATCTCGTAAAGCAGCACAGCCTTCATCTCCACGGCCTGTGGTCTGCCTTCACCGGCAGACATGAACAAATACGAAGAGCCGCGGCTCCCCGTGGTTTTACATGAGATCCAGCCTGGGCTTCCTAGAGAGCGTCCCACGGCGCCCGCGGGCTGCTGAGATCGCGCAGCGTGCAAAACCACGTTTCCCGCCGACAGCCTCTCACACTCAGCTTAATGAGGCGGAGCAGCAACCCTGCGATTGTCCTCTGCTTTGGTCTCGCACAAAGCAGCCAAAATGCCGATTAAAGCGACGGAGCATCACGCCGGAGTCTGAGTGAGGCGCCTGACGTCACCGCAGATGCGCGTGTATAAATAGGCCTCGCCACAAGTCGTCCTTTCACTTGAATGCGCAGCGGCACATGCACAGCTGGGCCACCTTTGTCGCTGGGTTTCTAAGGGACCGGGGATAAAAAACGCTCGCTGCACCTGACGTCTCCTCAGCCAATCGGGAGGCTCGCTGAGGCCGTTCATTCACGGGGATCGGGCCTGCGCAGAGGTGAGTGGATGTTTGAGCAGCTGGAGTACTGGAGAGACGCTTGTAGCAGCTTCCAGCTCAAATTAGTCATCAGACGGCCCCTTAGCCTTTCACCTTCCCTTCATTCACGACCGTGCCAAAGTCATCATCGTTTGCTTGTCGGCGCGCCGCCACATCTAGCACTGGGATGTTGAGGCTGCTGAGGGTTATTTTTGCAGGCGGAGCGTTATCGTATGTCAGCCTCCGTGCAAAGCGATTGATACCACATGCACTTATTAAACGTGTCGTGGTGGTAATTGCTCAGCTGATGACGCTTCCGCAGCGACAGACCTGCAGGGTAAAATAGTGCAGCGAACGTGAGGATGTCACTTGTGCTGAGCTCTGCTGTGCGATTTGAAGAGATTAGAAGGAAACCAGTTGCTCAGATTATAATTTCGGTCTGTAACTAAATGTGCAGCACGTGAAGAGTAATACCTGACCTTTGAACCCTGGAGCTGTTTACATAACACTCCACACTGGCTTTGTAACATGGAAATGAAATTCAGTATTGTAGTTCCACACTACGCTTTTGGGCTGAAAAATATCAATCCTATGCAGAACTGAGACATACCCACAAGATGCCTGTGACTGTGTTATTCTCTATGATGAGCCGGCTCGCCATTGTGAAGAAAAACCTTAAATTCACCGCACAAAGTGTTCCGCCATCAGATTGTAGCAAGAGTCACACAACTGTTCAGTTCTGTTTGAGTTATTAGCTCATGTTCGGTTGGTTCATTCAGGGTTGACATCATGCACGAAAGACCAAAAGTATAACTGTGTGAGATGCATACTCAGTCTGCAGGTTTCTCTCCCGCAGCTGTGTGAACATCACACCATTTCTGACTGCTTATATTAGCACATCCTGAAAGGAAATGAAAGTCACACTGGCAAGAGCAGACTTCTTTAAGTGGAGTATGATACTGACATAATAACTTTTAAACACAGGAATAAAAATGTATGTGTTTAGTTCAAGTGATTTGCTTTTTCTGTTAACTTAATGAGAAACACGTCCCTCAACGTGTTGTCATGCCTGTCTCAGCTGTTTCTATGGAGACAGCTTCATAGGCTGCTAGGATAGGAGGCTGCTTCATATTCTCCCATGTTTTTGTCACCGTTTCAGCTTTAGCGCCAACACACGCGTGAAGCCATTGACTCACACCAGAGCAGACGAGACAGATGACTTTTTAATCATCGGACCCTCCGCGTCGTTCTGTTCTTACTCTGAAATCATCGACACCAACGTCAGGCCAATATGTCCGGGAAGGAGCGCAGCCCACGCCACCGGCCGTGGTCCGTCTACCGGGCCAACACGTTTGATCTCTCCACTGAGATGATGGGACTGGCACTCTCAGGTAACTAAGTAACCGCTACCATGGTAACTGGGGGCTTCACTGATGACATAGCGGGGTGCTAAAACAGAGGCCCGCTCTCTCTCTGTCACACACAGGCAACAGTCGGGATCCAGACGAGCCCGTGCTGGAGTTCAGTGTAGGTAAGTTCAAGAAGAGTTCAGATATACATTCTGCTTTTGTCCCTCCGAGAAAATCTGCGGTAAAATGTTAAACTTGAAAAGGTCAGTGTTGTTTCTATGCGACCATTGAAGACAGTTCATTACAAATGACAAATTTCCTCATTAGAACTTCAGTACAACCTCCATGGCTTAAACAATCAAAGAATTGATCCCAGTTTTAAGAGTGGCTTTCTTGAATGAAAAGAGTCACTTTTCATTTAAACATTGTATATTTACTTGATAATTCACCTTTCTGGTTTCAGATCAGCTCCCTAACATCAGTTGCTATAGGTAACAGAACTATCTGTGTACCATTTAGTTGAAACAGCAGTCAGACCAACTTAGCTGACTGGCTTTATTGGTCTGGTAAATGCATGTTCATAGTTTCATATCTGGACTGTTTCCTCATCTACTTATGACTGATACTGTGTGGTGACTAATGTGGACAGATTTGTTTCAAAATAATTTCTAAAGACGCTCTACACCAATATTTGAATGTATGTAAGTACCGAGTTCCTATCCCAGCTGTACTTGACCTGAGCAGCTTGCCTGCAGCGTAGGTCTGCCTGCACAAGACACAGCACGACCTGGCATTTTTTCAGATGCTTAACTTCACTGTTTGCATTCAGCACTGTGTGGATTCAAGCTGACAACGGTTGCTAAGTGTTGCTAACTAGCAGTTTTTCAGCTCAGTGATGCAGACTCGGTCAATAATATTGATCTGTTAAAAGACAAAAACTGCTATCATTCACGTAGAGGGATTTTAAATGAATTCCTCTGTTCAAGGGGAAAGTGTCAGCATAAATCGTCGCAGCTTATCGAGTATAACAACTCCCAAGCAGTGCATGAGATTCCTCCCATAGCCTAGGATTACAGACCATTAGTTCCCTCTGGTTTGTAATCTGTGTATCTGCCTCTGTAGCCTGCAGTGAGCTGATCACACCCACTCTGGATCGCAAACCAACCAGCTTTGTCGCTGTCAGCTGCACCACTCCACCCCAGGCCTTCTGGACCAAGCATGCTCAGACTGAAATCATAGAGGTACGTGGCTGCCTGCCTTCCCTCATTCATATTTATTTACCTCTGATGCTGATTTGGAACAAGCTCACCTCTTTCTGTCTGGCTCTGTCACCAGGCCACCAATAATCCCATCTACCTGAGCAGCATCGCATTCTTTCAGGACTCTATGATCACCCAGCAGACTCAGGTCAAGCTTTCTGTCTACGATGTAAAGGACCGCGCACAGGGCACAGTAAGCACTCCACCTTCTTTTCTGTAAAAAAAGTCAAAAGATGGGGGGAATCGTCTAATTCCTCGGGGGGTGGGTCTGTGTTTGTTAGATGTACATGCTGGGATCCTCCATGTTTTCTGTGAAAGAGCTTCTGCAGGACAAACACCACAGACTCCACCTGACGCTCAGGTAAAATGACAAACTCGATGGTGAAAACATCAACGTCCACAGTTCATTCACACGCTGTCACTGTGGCCCAGGTCGGCTGAGAACGAGCGAGTGGGAAACATCACTGTCATCGCCTGGCAGGTGGAGGAAAAGCGTGACCAGAGAGCGCCAGTTCCCCGATTACAGAGAGGAGACACCGTTAATGGGAGGGTGAGCGAGCCTCAGCTCGTCGGTCACATGATTATTTTATGCAAAGGGTGCTAATGCAAAATATTGGGTTCACTTCTGAGGAAGAATATTCTATTCTGATAAATCTGAAATTTCCAAAAGACCCACTTTAAGAAACAGGGAGTTCCTGTCTGGTACGAGCTGCTCTGTGATTATTATCTGGCTTCTTTCATTATTATGGTGACCTGCCACCTGTCAAGGAGAAATCTGCGGTTAGGGCTAAATAATTATTTAAATTAACTGTCTCTGGTATCCTCAGTATGCATGACGGACAAATGACACTTTACAATTTCTCAATAAAGCTTTTGTGTTTTTGACCCAGATGGTTCTGCCTGTTGACGAAAGCCTGACTGAGTCTGCTGGCCTCAAGTCCAGGTCGTCATCTTTGTTCAAGGACCCCCTGCTGAAGGCGGGTGAGTGCACCGATCAACGTCTCAACCACCCGTAGAACTCTTCGCTGCGGGTTTTGTCATTACATCGGCCACGTTATGGTTCGTTCCAGCGTTTGGAGGCGTCATGTCACGAACGTACCGCTTCCCAACCACGGACGGTAACCACCTTCGGATCCTGGAGCAGATGGCCGAGAGCGTGCTGTCCCTGCACGTTCCCCGACAGTTTGTTAAGCTGCTGCTGGAGGAAGATGCTGTCAGGTTACCCCTCAAAGTTATTTTGTGCATGACACACTTTTGTCTATCAGCTAAAAGTCTTTACATTTCTATAATATCTCCATTTATCACCATCTTGAGGTCAAAGCACTTCCACCTCCTCCACATAATTATTGTTCAGTTACGCTCCTGTAGGAGCTGCCCACCTGCTGGGAGCTCTCCTGTGGCTCAGTCTGAGGTCTGAGGTCTCCTGTTGCATGTGTGTGGTGTACAGAGTGTGTGAGCTGGAGGAACTGGGAGAGCTGTCTCCATGCTGGGAGAACCTCAGGAGACAGATCATCACTCAGTACCAGACCATTATCCTGACTTACCAGGAGACCATAAGTGACCTGCACGAATACAAAGGTGAGAGGCCTGTTGTGATGGAAACATCCCACATTCATGGCAGATTCATGGCATCCGTCTATGTCGTGTTTATCAGCCTGGTCCTGAAAAAAGTGAACTATTATCTGTCAATGTAGCTAGATTATGTATAAGATACCTCAACTTGATTTTGGTTCGGTCTCCCAGGTCCTTCATTTAAGTCAAGCACCTTGAAAGCTGAGAGGAAATTGGAGTTTATTCCTACAAACCTGCATGTCCAGAGGATGAGAGTGCAGGGAGAGTCTGGCTATGGTAGGTCCAGTATTACTGCATTTCTGTGTGTTTGTAGTTTGAAGGTGCTTGTGTGTTTGGTTTTGCAGAAATATTTTTGAGAATTAGTGTGCTAAGCAGATAATCCAGAAAAAAAGACCAGTTATTGGCAAACTAATGCTTTACCATTTATTCTTTATCGGGTCACAGAGGACTTGATCCCTGTGTGAAACTGGAACTTATATTGAAATTCCTAGATATTGTGTAATTCGGTCATTTTTATCCTGTTGTCTGATTGTATTGTTTTTACTCTGCTATGATCAGACCGCACATATGACGTGGTGACTATCGGTGCTCCTGCTGCACATCATCAGGGCTTTAAAGGCTGCGGCCTCCGGAAACTGCTGCACAAGCTGGAAGAAGCCAGGAAACAGTGAGTGGAAAGCAGATCGATTGTGTTCTTGGCCATTTGGATCCACAGAGAAATGAACTGTCTTTTTAATTTATTTATTTTTCGCCTTACGTAATCAGCACTCACGGAGAGGAAAGGTGAGATATCCACCTTGAGATATGTGTCGCTTGCGTCGCTTTCTTTGATGTTTTGCGTGGTTTTCTTCCAAACACACAGCCAAAGCTCTGCTGCTTCTAAGAGAATGGTGTACCAGCCTCAGGACATTGTGAAAGCAAAGGAACTGATCGCTCACATTAACACCCTGAAGACCCAGGTGTGTTATTACACCGAACGCCTGTCTCGAGCTGCCAAGGACCGCTCAGCCAACGCTCTGGAGAGAACCCTCACAATCCTAAAAGAGAAGGTGGGACTGTGTCATCTCTTTCACTATCTCATGAGAAATAAATGAAGTTAGGCCCAAAATCTATTCAATTTAAAATGTAGTTCATTTCTTTGAGGATATAACCGCATGTCCACCTTTGTCCCTCCTTCTGGTGTCCCTCCTGCAGACTCGTCAGCTGGTGACAGTGTGCGACTCCAAACTTCTATCTACGGCCATCCTCGCCCTGGCCGCCGCTCGTCCGGAGCTCTCCCAGCAGGGCACCCCGTCACCATCCTCCTCCTCCCTCTCGCCCTCTTCCCGTTCACCGTCACGCTCCCCCTCCCGTCACTCCACCTCCCCGTCCCGCGCCAGCACCTCGCCATCTGCAGAGGGCATCAAAAACAAGCGCTCCTCGTTTCAAGCCGATTTGCCCGAGGAGGAGTGGGTAAGAGAAGAGTGTGTCGGCTCCTTCAGGTCCTGCCTCCGTGTGTGTTTTCAGATTTTATGTTGACTGGGTTTGGATTGTTCGTGTGTGTGTGTGTGTGTGCAGGAGAAGATTTGGCTAAATGTCGATAAGAGCTTGGAGTGTGTCATCCAGAAGGTGGACAGGTTGCTGCAGAGGGACAAGCTCCAGAGCGACAGCAGCTCTGAGGATGTGTTTCTCCTGGCCAACGAGGAGCCAAAGAATGCCAGGAAAGGTACCAGCGGCTCGTCACTGTTGGTTTACATCAACAATCATCTAAACTAATCCCTTCCGCATGTATTAGCATCATTTCGTCACCAGTGTCCTGCATCTTCTTTATGTCCTGATCCTCACTTTTCCTGTCTGTTTGACTCCAAGTTGATCCGCCTGCTTCTGATCAAACCTCACCTTCTCTCTCTCGCAGATAGCAGCCCAGAAGTAGAGAAAACTTCTCCAGGTAAGAGAAATATTTGCTTAACAAATCGACACCAGGCGGCTACTGCAAAACAAGAACACACACACACAGACACACACAGCACAGATGCTCCTGCGTGTGTCCTACATGTGTTTGAACCTCCGTGCGTGCAGGAGA